>JAHIAM010001934.1:0-21453 GCA_021605205.1 Aegilops longissima | reverse complement strand
GGGCGGGAGAGAGCAACGAGGGGATTTGAGCGCTGGCTCACGTCCGACGAGACGAGCCTGAGGGGAGCACCTTCTTCCCTTCTTCTCGAAAGCGCCGCTAAGTTGGGTTGGTTCCTCCTTCTAATTTATTTTATGAAGTCCTTGACCACTACGGGCTGCAGGCGTTGCATCTCCATCCCAACTCTGTCCTCCTCCTGTCCATCTTTGCCTACTACTGTGAGGCGTACCTGGGCATGATGCGGTCCGTGGCGCTCCTGTGCCATTTCTTCTTCCTCCGTGTCAACGGCGAGCATGCCTCCGAATGCGCTAATTTCATCGCTTGCGGCAAGGTCAACTCGATCTCGAGCACCGGGAAGAGAGCCGACAACATTCGATCCAAATGGGTCATGATGGACGCCAAGCACGCCCATCCGTGCCTGGTGTTGCCGACGGAGGTGCCCCGGCAGGGCAAGGGGTGGCCCAAGGCGGAGCTTGTCGACGAGCGGGCATCAGCAGTGTTGGGGCAGATTATGACCGACCTGAAGCCGGGCAACACGAAGGCGGCCAAGATAACATGGGCGATGCTCCTGAGGGAGTTCTTGATGCTGCGGGTTGCCCCACTCCAGGCACGCGCGCGCCCCCTCTGGGAGCTTGAAGAAGAGGAAAACAGGCAAGGGGACCTGCCTGACGATGAATTGGACGCCGTCCTGCGCCTCATAGTCGGGGACAACCAGGAGTAGCCGCCTAGCGCCTTCATTCCCCTGTTCCAACGCAGGGACTAGGAGGAATTCGGCCGCCTCGTGCCGAGATTTTTGATGCGCTGGGCTGGTGCCGCCGGCGCTTCCGGGAGCTCCTACGGCGCAGAAACCGGTGGAGGTGTCTTCTGGCGAGTCCTGCGGAGAGGGGGAAGAGGAGGTGGACTCAAAGAAGACCCTGGAAGAGGTGGGGGAGACTTCCCCTCTGAGCAAGGCCGAGATTCTCCGCGCCCTTCCTGATGTTGCCGAGGCCTACGCCTACCAAGGGGAGAGGGAGCAACCCCTCATCCCGACGAAGGGTAGGTCATCGCTGGTGGTCCGTGTGGCGCGTCCACCCCAACACCTCCTGGGGCTGGATCCGGTTCTGCCTCCGCACCGCCTGGCGCCGCAGGAGCCCGAATGCCCGCCCCTCAGGTCCCGATGCTGTCAGGCTTCAAGCTTCCCAAGCAAAAGGTGGAGTACTTCGCGGTGGACCGGTAGGTGTCTTGAGCTTCACTTTATCCCTGCCGGTACTTGTTATTTCCTGACGCTCGCCCTTGGTTGATCAGGCCGACATCTTCGGCGAAGAAGAGGAAGGAGGGTACGCGGCCGTGCCTCCCTCCGCAGAGAAAGGAGGCAGCAGCGGCCGCATCTCCCCAGCCCGGCCGTCCTCATGGGGCCAAGAGGAACTTCGCCGCATGGAATCAGCCCCCATGGCCTAGCTGGCTCCGGAGGTGCCGGCGCTTGGCGCGGCTGACGAGGTCCCAGCTGCTTCGGAACCCGTGGTCTCCCAAGCCCTGGTGACGGTGTCGCTTCCTCCCACTGCAGCACCTCCACTCCCATGTTCTTCTGCTCCTGCTGCTGTCTTGGAGCTTGCCCTTTCGGAGATGACCCAGCTGTAGGCGGATCTCCTGAGCGCAGACCCGCGCCTAGTGGCCGGGCGTCTGGAGTTGGCCTCTGGCTGGCTTCACTCCGACCTGGCGGTTCGCGCGGCACTGGGCCAGTTGCTGCTGCTTCTCGAGAAGGAGAAGCAGGAGCCGCCAGCCACTGCAACCGATCTTGAGGCGGCGCTGAAGACGCCAAGGCCGCCTGCGACCGCTGCAAGTGCTGGAGGGCGAAGGCAGAGCTCGCACGACAAGCACGCCAAGAGGTACGCTGCCGCCAAGCGAAGGAGGAGGAGATGAAGGCCCTGTGGAGGAAGCCGCCAAGAACCGTGATGCCGACAAGCGGAGCTGGGAAGAAGCAGGCCGGAGCGCAACCGTTGGAAGAGTTGGATCGAAGGTGGGGACGAGGGAGGCCGATCTTGATGCCAAAGGCGAAGTCCCGGCCAAGAACGCGTGGCCTTTGCCGATCTCGAGAAGAGGTCTCGCAAGGTGCTGAAGACACTCTACGAGCACGGCCTGGAGAAGCCGCTAGACACCGATGAGGATGACCCCGCCTAGTTGCTTCCTCTCGTGGTGAAGGCGCTTGAGGAGGTCGTTGATGGCCTCGGTCCCATGGCGGAGGCAGAAGCTCGCGCCCTGTCTTCAGCTACACTGACTCGCATATTCAGCCATCTCGCACTCTCCGACTCCCAATGCTCGCTTTGATTTAATCCGCCGAGCTCGTGGTCAAGATCATCGAAAGCGCCGCCGCAGCTGTACAAGGTCAAGTGGTGGCCTTGCTGGGGAGGTTCCGCGGCTTTGTCTCGGATACTCTGTCTGGCGACGCCGCGGATCCTGCGGCTGGTGGTGAAGGTGAGAACATTGTTGCCCACGAGTGAGCACCTTCCGCAGTTGATGGCGATATCGAGGGGTGACCTGCGCCTATTCTTCCCGTTTCGTTCCTGCAACATGTACCAGGCCTCGTGGAGGTGTTTAGGCTTTTCATTTGGTATTGTGAGAACAGTATGCTTGTAATATTTGCTTCGAGATTTTGTGATTTCCTTCCTATTTGCTTTATGCTCAAGCGTCGGCAGAGCTCTTGTCTCACAAGATACCTCAATCGGGCCATTGGGCCATTTAATGGAGACCAGACGGACTCAAGGAGTGAGGGGCTACGTGACCGGGGCTTAGGGCTCTCGAGTTGCGATGCTCGGGAGTCCCCTTGATTGCATAAATAACATAGGGAGAGTTCGTGAGGATAGATCATTGTTCACGCTGGCGAGCCCGCCACGCCAGATACCTCAACCGCCATTGGGCCATGACCGAGATCGTGATCTTGACCAAGGAGTGAGGGGCTACGTGATTCAGCTAGGGCTCCTGAGTCACGATGCTCGAGAGTCCCCTTGACGCAAACAATTTACACTGCCTCACCGAGGCCTTGGGAGGGCGACGACGCCCAGGTCCGAGGGACCTGGTTGGGTGGCGCAGACTTGGGTGACCCGAAAGGCCCTGCCCAAATTTCGTCGCAAGGCCTCCCTAGGGAGGCGCGTGGTGAGAAGCTGTGTCTTTGAGCCTGCCCCGAGGTTGGTACCCACCGTGGGCAAGCCTCACTTGTTTATCACCAACATGAGCATAGTGCTTCCGCTTGTGCACGGCATAGCCGCCTCCTCGGTAGTGTCAACAGCCGCGTGAGCATGGTGCTTCCACTCATGGGCGTGGGGGGGCCCGGGAGGAGCCCCGGAGCTGCAGGCCCCGCCACCGACACATGGCTTGCACGGCAGAAGGCGAGGTGTATCCGGGCACTCGTGAGCCAGCACGGACTCATGAGGCTCCACCTCAAGGCGGGTTGCGCCTGGTCTTGAGTCTTGGTAATTGTATGTCCTCGCAAGGCGGTTAGATGCAAGCACTTCACGCCCTCAGTCCTGCCTCGAGCGAAGCTCACCTGCTGGCCGGTATGCTGTGTCGCGATGCCGTGGTCAAGGCCAGGGGGTGAGGGCTGGAGAGCCAGTAAGAGCTCCTGAGTCGCGATGCTCAGGAGCCCCCCTTTTAACGTGCAAGCGAATTGCATAGGATGAATAGACCCGTGGTGGGAGGCAATCGAGCAGGTGACAGCAGTTGGCAGGTTAAGCATGGAGAGCAGATCAACTTGGATAAATGCAGGAAGATACATGCCACTGGGTCTGGACTGAGCGGCTTGGGGATGATGCAGCCCGAGGGGCACCCCCAACAAGGTAAACTAAAGACATAAGCAAAAGGGATACATGCCGCAGGGACAGACCCACACGGCCTGGGAATAATGCAGCCCGAGGAGCGCTCCCAGTTAAACGAGCTTGGAAGATGTCACCTGGTTCTGTAGACAAAGTAGAGTTGGTGCAGCTGAAGGCGTGCGTTGAAGAAATGACTCCTCATTAGCCGCCAAAACCCTGAGCCTCGGGAGGTTCCCTGAAGACCGTCTCCATCTCCTCCAGAACAGCTTGGTACCTGGCTTCCTGAGCCACCAGGACACGTTGCATGTTGCGCTGATAGGCCGACGCCACACTCGGCAAGCCAAAGGGCATACAAACATAGCTGTGTGGTGGGCCCTCGCAACGGCCCACACGCGAAGGCCTGAAACGCTCCTGAGATGCGGCCCTGTTGAGCCCTGGGACATCGATAGCAGACATCGCGAGCTTCCAAAGATCTCGCCAGATGCGGAGCTGCGCCTGTGGGCGGCCACCACCGTGGCATGGCTCTGCTTCTGCGCTTCCCGTTGGTGATATGTCTCCAACGATCTATAATTTATGAAATATTCATGCTATTATATTATCCATCTTGATGTTTTATGCGCTTTACTATGCACTTTTATATTATTTTGGGACTAACCTATTGACCCAGAGCCCAAAGGCCGCCTCCTGTTTTTCCCTTGTTTCAAAGAGCCAAGAAAAGGAATATCAAACGGAGTCGAAACGAAAATGAAACCTTCGAGAAGTTATTTCGAACGAAAAGCTACCCGATAGACTTGGAGTGCATGTCAAGAAGAACGAGGGAGCCACGAGGTAGGGGCGCCCTCCCACCCTCAGGGCCCCTCGTGATCCCCGACGTATTTCTTGCACATATATATATCCATATACCCTAAAAACTTCGAGGAACAAAATATATCGGGAGTTCACGCCGCCGCAAGCCTCTCATACCTCAAAACCAATCGACCCCTGTTCCGGCATTCTGCACGGAGGGGGGGAACCTCACCGTGGCCATCTTCATCATCCCGGCGCCTCCATGACGAGAAGGGAGAAGTTCACCTCGGGCTGAGGGTATGTACCAAAGAGCTATGTGTTTGATCTCTCTCTCTCTACGTGTTCTTGATTTGGCACTTATCTTGATGTATCGCGAGCTTTGCTATTATAGTTGATCTTATGTTTCTTCTCCCCTCTACTCTTTGTAATGGATTGAGTTTTCCTTTGAAGTAATCTTATCGGATTGAGTCTCAGAATGATTTGAGAACACTTGATGTATGTCTTGCCGCATGATTCATGTAGACAATGGGATATCACGTGATTCACTTGATGTATGTTTTGGTGATCAACTCATGGGTTCCGCCCATGAACTTATGCATAGGGGTTGGCACACGCCGCCTTGATTCTCCAGAAACTTTGGGGCACTCTTTGAGGTTCTATGTGTTGGTTGAATAGATGAATCTGAGATTGTGTGATGCATATCGTATAATCATACCCACGGATACTTGAGGTGACATTGGAGTATCTAGGTGACATTAGGGTTTGGTTGAGTTTTGTCTTAAGGTGTTACTCTAGTACGAACTCTAGGGCTGTTTGTGACACTTATAGGAATAGCCCAACGGATTGGTTGGAAAGAATAACTTTGAGGTGGTTTCATAACCTACCATAATCTCTTCTTTTGTTCTCCACTATTAGTGACTTTGGAGTGACTCTGTGTTGCATGTTGAGGGATAGTTATATGATCCAACTATGT
Organism: Aegilops longissima; assembly: GCA_021605205.1. Lineage (NCBI taxonomy): Eukaryota > Viridiplantae > Streptophyta > Magnoliopsida > Poales > Poaceae > Aegilops > Aegilops longissima. The sequence continues at coordinate 15,911 of JAHIAM010001934.1, read as the reverse complement.
TATTATTGTTGAGGGAACTTGCACTAGTGAAAGTATGAACCCTAGGCCTTGTTTCCTAGCATTGCAATACCGTTTGTGCTCACTTTTATCACTTGCTACCTTGCTGTTTTTATATTTTCAGTTACAAAAACCTATATCTACCATCCATGTTGCACTTGTATCACCATCTCTTTGTTGAAGGAAATATGCCCTAGAGGCAATAATAATGTTATTATTTATTTCCTTATATCATGATAAATGTTTATTATTCATGCTAGAATTGTATTAACCGGAAACATAATACATGTGTGAATACATAAACCTACAGAGTGTCACTAGTATGCCTCTACTTGACTAGCTCGTTAATCAAAGATGGTTATGTTTCCTAACCATGAACAAGGAGTTGTTATTTGATTAACGGGATCACATCATTGGTTGAATGATCTGATTGACATGACCCATTCCATTAGCATAGCACCTGATCGTATAGTTTGTTGCTAGTGCTTTTCTTCATGACTTATACATGTTCCTATGACTATGAGATTATGCAACCCTGCTTGCCCGAGGAACACTTTGGTGCTACCAAACGCCACAACGAATCGGGTGATTATAAAGGTACATTACAGTGTCTCCAAGGTACATGTTGGGTTGGCATATTTCGAGATTAGGATTTGTCATCCGATTGCTCTGGAGAGGTATCTCCGGCCCTCTCGGTAATGCACATCACATAAGCCTTGCAAGCATTGCAACTAAATGTGTTAGTTGTGAGATGATGTATTACGGAACGAGAAAAGAGACTTGCCAAGAACGAGATTGAACTAGGTATTGATACCGACGATCGAATCTCGCAAGTAACATACCGATGACAAAGGGAACAACGATGTTGTTATGCGGTCTGACCGATAAAGATCTTCGAGAATATGTAGGAACCAATATGGGCATCCAGGTCCCGCTTATTGGTTATTGACCGAGAGGTGTCTCGGTCATGTCTACATAGTTCTCGAACCCGTAGGGTCCGCACGCTTAACGCTTCGGCGATGCTTATTATGAGTTTATATGATATTGATGTACCAAGGTTGTTCGAGTCCCTGATGAGATCACGGACATGACGAGGAGTCTCAAATGGTCGAGACATAAAGATTGATATATTGGAAGCCTATGTTTGATTCCGAATCACTCCGTGAAATTGGGAATTTTACCGAGTACCGGGGTTACCGAACCTCCCGGGGTCAATGGGCCTTGATGGGCCTTAGTGGAAAGGAGGAAAGGGCCCAAGTGCTGGTCAGACCTTCCCCTTCCCTAGTCCTATTAGGACTAGGAGAAGGGGCGCCTCTCTCCCTTCCCACTTGGCCAATCCTAGTTGGACTAGGATTGGGAGGAATCCTACTCCCAGTGGGAGTAGGACTCCCAGCGCAGCCCTTGGTGGCCGCCAGCCCCTCCCCTTCCCTCCTTTATATACAGGGCAGAGGGCACCCCATGACACACAAGTTGATCATTGAGATCGCTCTCAGCCGTGCGCGTGCCCCTTCCACCAAACTACACCTCGAATATACCGCTGCGGAGCTTAGGCGAAGCCCTCGCCGGTGGAACATCATCATCGCCACCACGCCGTCGGCCGATTTAAACTCTCCTCAACACTCGGCTGGATCGGAGTTCGAGGGACGCCATCGAGCTGAACGTGTGCAGAACTCGGAGGTGCCGACGCTCGGTACTTGGATCGGTTGGATCGGGAAGAAGTACGACTACTTCCTCTACGCTATGCCAACGCTCTGCTGCTGGTCTACGAGGGTACGAGACAACACTCTCATCTCGCTATGCATCACCATGGTCTTGCGTGATCGTAGGAAAATTTTTGAAATTACTACGCTCCCCAACAAAGGGCATCCGAGCCTGGTTTTATGCGCTGATGTCATATGCACGAGTAGAACACAAGTGAGTTGTGGGCGATACAAGTCATACTACCTACCAGCATGTCATACTTTGGTTCAGCGGTATTGTGAGATGAAGCGCCCGACCGACATTACGCCAGACGCTTACGCGAGACTGGTTTCACCGCCGTGAGCACTCGCTTTAAAGGTGACCGGCGGGTGTCTGCTCTCTCACTTTAGTTGAACTGAAAAGTGCTACGCCCGTCCTTGAGAAGGTTAAACGGAGTCTATTTGACGAAGTATCGCTGTGGTTTTGATGCGAGGTAAGAACGGTTCTTGCTCAGCCCGTAGCAGCCACGTAAAACTTGCAACAACAAAGTAGAGGACGCCTAACTTGTTTTTGCAGGCATGTTGTGATGTGATATGGTCAAGACGTGATGCTATATTTTATTGTATGAGATGATCATGTTTTGTAACCGAAGTTATCGGCAATCGGCAGGAGCCATATGGTTGTCGCTTATTGTATGAAATGCAACGCCATGTAATTGCTTTACTTTATCACTAAGGAGTAGCGATAGTCGAGAAGCAATAGTTGGCTAGACGACAACGATGCTACGATGGAGATCAAGGTGTCGCTACCGGTGACGATGGTGATCATGACGGTAAGCTTCGAGATGGAGATCACAAGCACAAGATGATGATGGCCATATCATATCACTTATATTGATTGCATGTGATGTTAATCCTTTATGCATCTTATCTTGCTTTGATTGACGGTAGCATTATAAGATGATCCCTTACTAAATTATCAAGAAGTGTTCTCCCGAGTATGCACCGCTATGAAAGTTCTTCGTGCCGAGACACCACGTGATGATCGGGTGATAGGCTCTACGCTCAAATACAACGGTGCAAAACAGTTGCACACGCGAATACTCAGGTTATACTTGACGAGCTATGCATATAAGATATGACCTCGAACACGGAGACCGAAGGTCGAGCGTGAATCATATAGTAGATATGATCAACATATTGATGTTCACCATTGAAACTACTCCATCACACGTGATGATCGGTCATGGTGTAGTTGATATGGATCACGCAATCACTTAGAGAATTGAGGATATTTTTCTAAGTGGGAGTTCTTAAGTAATATGATTAATTGAACTTAAATTTATCATGAACTTAGTACCGATAGTATCTTGCTTGTCTATGATGTGTAGATAGATGGCTCGTGCTGTTGTTCCGTTGAATTTTAATGCTCCTTGAGAAAGCAAAGTTGAAAGATGATGGTAGCAATTACACGGACTGGGTCCGAATTTGAGGATTATCCTTATTGCTGCACGTAAGAATTACGCCCCGAAGCACCGTTAGGTGCCGTGCCTGGTGTAAGGGCTGCGCCAGGTTGTGAACGTCTCGCAAAGCAAAGTCGATGACTACTCTATAGTTCAGTGTGCCATGCTTTACGGCTTAGAACCGACTTCAACGCTGCTTTTGAACACCATGGAGCATATGAGATGTTCCAGAGTTGAAGTTAATATTCCAAGCTAATGCCCGGATTGAGAGATATGAAGTCTCCAATAAGTTCTATAGCTGTAAGATGGAGGAGAACGGTTCACAAGGAGCATATACTCGTAATGTCCGGATATAACAATCACTTGATTCAACTGGAGTTAATCTTCCGGATGATTGCGCCATTGATGTAATTCTCCAATCATCGCCACCAAGCTACAAGAGCTTCGTGATGAACTATAATATGCAAGGGATGACCAAAACAATGCCCGAGCTCTTCGCGATGCCGAAAGTCATGGAGGTAGAAATCAAAAGGAGCATCAAGTGTTGATGGTTAACAAAACCACTAGTTTCAAGAAAAGGGCAAAGGAAAGAAAAGGAAACTTCAAAAGAGCGGCAAGCAAGTTGTCGATCAAGAGAAGAAACCCAAGTCTGGTCCTAAGCCTAAAACTGAGTGCTTCTATTGCAAGCAGCTGGTCATCGAAGCGGAACTGCCCCAAGTATTTGGCGGATAAGAAGGATGGCAAGGTTAACAAAGGTATATGTGATATACATGTTATTGATGTGTACCTTACTAATACTCGCAGAGCACTGGTATTTGATACTCGGTTCTGCTAATATTTGCAACTCAAACAGGGCTACGGATTGCTTAAGATTGGCTAAGGACGAGGTGACAATGCGCTGGGAAATGGTTCCAAAGTCGATGTGATCGCAATCGCACGCTACCTCTACATCTACCTTCGGATTAGTATTAGACCTAAATAATTGTTATTTAGTACCAGCGCTGAGCATGAACATTATATCTGGATCTTGTTTGATGCGAGACGGTTATTCATTTAAATCGAGAATAATGGTTGTTCTATTTATATGAATAATATCTTTTATGGTCATGCACCATTGAAGAATGGTTTGTTTTTACTTAATCTTGATAGTAGTGATACACATATTCATAATGTTGAAACCAAAAGATGCAGAGTTGATAATGATGGTGCAACTTATTTGTGGCAATCGCCGCTTAGGTCATATCGGTGTAAAGCGATGAAGAAACTCCATACCGATGGACTTTTGGAGTCACTTGATTATGAATCACTTGGCACTTATGTAACCGTGCCTTATGGGCAAGATGACTAAAACACCGCTCTCCGAACTATGGAGAGAGCAACAGATTTATTGGAAATCATACATACCGATGTATGTGGTCCAATGAATGTTGAGGCTCGTATGGATATCGTTATTTTCTCACCTTCACAGATGATTTGAGCAGATATGGGTATATCTACTTAATGAAACACAAGTCCAAACATTTGAAAAGTTCAAAGAATTTCAGAGTGAAGTGGAAAATCATCGTAACAAGAAAATAAAGTTTCTACGATCTGATCGTGGAGGAGAATATTTGAGTTACGAAGTTTGGCCTACATTTGAAACAATGCGAATAGTTTCGCAACTTACGCCACCGAACACCACAACGTAATGGTGTGTCCGAACGTCAGAATCGCATTTTTATTAGATATGGTGCGATCTATGATGTCTCTTACTGATTTACCGCTATCGCTTTGGGGTTATGCTTTAGAGACGGCTACATTCACTTTAAATAGGGCACCATCTAAACTGCTGAGACGACGCTTTATGAACTGTGGTTTGGCAAGAAACCAAAGTTGTCGCTTTGAAAGTTTGGGGCTGCGATGCTTATGTGAAAAAGCTTCAACCTGATAAGCTCGAACCCAAATCGGAGAAATGTGTCTTCATAGGATACCCAAAGGAGACAGTTGGGTACACCTTCTATCACAGATCCAAGGCAAGATTTTGTTGCTAAATTCGAAACTTTTTGGAGAAAGAGTTTCACGAAAGAAGTGAGTGGGAGGAAAGTAGAACTTGATGAGATAATCTGTATCTACTCCCTTATTGAGAAGTAGTACATCACGTAAAACAGTTTCGTGACACCTACACCAAATAGGAGGAAGCTAATGATGATGATCATGAAACTTCAGATCAAGTTTCTACAGAACTCAGAGATCAACCAGAGCAAGATCCGCACTGAGTGGTACGGTAATCCTATTTTGGAAGTCATGTTATCGAACATGATGAACCTACTAACTATGAAGAAGCGATGGTGAGCCCAGATTCCACAAAATGGCTTGAGGCCATGAAATCTGAGATGGGATCCATGTATGAGAACAAAGTATGGATTTTGGTTGACTTGCCCGATGATCGGCAAGCAATTGAGAATAAATGGATCTTCAAGAAGAAGACCGACGCTGATGGTAATGTTATCGTTTATAAAGCTCGACTTGTTGCAAAAGGTTTTCGACAAGTTCAAGGGATTGACTACGATGAGACCTTCTCACCAGAAGCGATGCTTAAGTCCGTCTCAATCATGTTAGCAATTGCCGATTTTATGATTATGAAATTTGGCAAATGGATGTTAAAACTGCATTCCTGAATGGATTTTTGGAAGAAGAGTTGTATATGATGCAACCGAAGGTTTTGTCGATCCAAAGGAGCTAACAAAGTGTGCAAGCTCCAGCGATCCATTTATGGACTGGTGCAAGCCTCTCGAGTTGGAATAAACGCTTTGATAGTGTGATCAAAGATTTGGTTTTATATGCACTTTTGGAGAAGCCTCAGATTTACAAGAAAGTGAGTGGAGCTCAGAGCATTTCGATATTATATGTGGATGACATATTATTGATCGGAAATGATATAGAATTTCTGGATAGCATAAAGGATACTTGAATAAGAGTTTTCGATGAAAGACCTCGTGAAGCTGCTTACATATTGGGCATTAAGATCTATAGAGATAGATCAAGACGCTTAATAGGACTTTCACAAAGCACATACCTTGATAAAGTTTTGAAAAGTTCAAATGGATCGTGCAAAGAAAGGGTTCTTGCCGGTATTACAAGGTGTGAAGTTGAGTAAGACTCAATGCCCGACCACCGCAGAAGATAGAGAGAAAATGAAAGATGTTCCCTATGCTTCAGCCATAGGCTCTATCATGTATGCAATGTGTGTACCAGACCTGATGTGTGCCTTGTCAGAAGTTTAGCAGTGCAGGTACCAAAGTAATCCAGAGTGGATCATCGACAGCGGTCAAGAACATCCTTAAGTACTTGAGAAGAACTAAGGATATGTTTCTCATTTATGGCGGTGACAAAGAGCTCGTCAGAACGGTTACGCCGATGCAAGTTTTGACACCGATCCGGACGATTCTAAATCGCAAACCGGATACGATTTACATTAAACGGTGGAGCTGCCGCTGGTGCAGTTCCAAACAAAGCGCCGCTATGGATCTACATGTGAAGTTGAGTACATAGCTGCTTCGAAGCAGCTAATGAAGGAGTCTGATGAAGGAGTTCATAACCGATCTAGGTGTTGTACCTAGTGTATCGGGTCCAATGAAAATCTTTGTGACAATATCGTGCAATTGCCTTGGCAAAGGAATCCAGATTTCACAAGAGAACCAAGCACATCAAAAGACGCCTAACTCCATCCGGATTTGGTCCAGTGGGAGACATAGAGATATGCAAGATACATACGGATCTGAATGTTGCGCACTGCTGACTAAGCCTCTTCCACGAGCAAAACATGATCAGCACCAAGACTCCATGGGTGTTAGAATCATTATCGTAATCTAGATTATTGACTCTAGTGCAAGTGGGAGATCAAGGAAATATGCCCTAGAGGCAATAATAATGTTATTATTTATTTCCTTATATCATGATAAATGTTTATTATTCATGCTAGAATTGTATTAACCGGAAACATAATACATGTGTGAATACATAAACCTACAGAGTGTCACTAGTATGCCTCTACTTGACTAGCTCGTTAATCAAAGATGGTTATGTTTCCTAACCATGAACAAGGAGTTGTTATTTGATTAACGGATCACATCATTGGTTGAATGATCTGATTGACATGACCCATTCCATTAGCATAGCACCTGATCGTATAGTTTGTTGCTAGTGCTTTTCTTCATGACTTATACATGTTCCTATGACTATGAGATTATGCAACTCCCGCTTGCCCGAGGAACACTTTGGTGCTACCAAACGCCACAACGAATCGGGTGATTATAAAGGTACATTACAGTGTCTCCGAAGGTACATGTTGGGTTGGTATATTTCGAGATTAGGATTTGTCACTCCGATTGCTCTGGAGAGGTATCTCCGGCCCTCTCGTAATGCACATCACATAAGCCTTGCAAGCATTGCAACTAAATGTGTTAGTTGTGAGATGATGTATTACGGAACGAGAAAAGAGACTTGCCAAGAACTAGATTGAACTAGGTATTGATACCGACGATCGAATCTCGGCAAGTAACATACCGATGACAAAGGGAACAACGATGTTGTTATGCGGTCTGACCGATAAAGATCTTCAGAGAATATGTAGGAACCAATATGGGCATCCAGGTCCCGCTTATTGGTTATTGACCGAGAGGTGTCTCGGTCATGTCTACATAGTTCTCGAACCCGTAGGGTCCGCACGCTAACGCTTCGATGATGCTTATTATGAGTTTATATGATATTGATGTACCAAGGTTGTTCGAGTCCCGGATGAGATCACGGACATGACGAGGAGTCTCAAATGGTCGAGACATAAAGATTGATATATTGAAGCCTATGTTTGATTCCGAATCACTCCGTGAAATTGGGAATTTTACCGAGTACCGGGGTTACCGAACCTCCCGGGGTCAATGGGCCTTGATGGGCCTTAGTGGAAAGGAGGAAAGGGGCCCATGCTGGTCAGACCTTCCCCCTTCCCTAGTCCTATTAGGACTAGGAGAAGGGGTGCTCTCTCTCCCTTCCCACTTGGCCAATCCTAGTTGGACTAGGATTGGGGAGGAATCCTACTCCCGTGGGAGTAGGACTCCTGTGCGCAGCCCTTGGTGGCCGGCCAGCCCCTCCCTTCCCTCCTTTATATACAGGGCAGAGGGCACCCCATGACACACAAGTTGATCATTGAGATCGCTCTCAGCCGCAGCGGTGCCCCTTCCACCAAACTACACCTCGAATATACCGCTATGGAGCTTAGGCGAAGCCCGCGCCGGTGGAACATCATCATCGCCACCACGCCGTCAGGTCGACGAAACTCTCCTCAACACTCGCTGGATCGGAGTTCGAGGGACGCCATCGAGCTGAACGTGCAGAACTCGGAGGTGCCGACGCTCGTACTTGATCGGTTGGATCGAAGAAGTACGACTACTTCCTCTACGCTATGCCAACGCTCGCTGTTGGTCTACGAGGGTACGAGACAACACTCTCATCTCGCTGTTATGCATCACCATGGTCTTGCGTGATCGTAGGAAAATTTTTGAAATTACTACGCTCCCCAACACCAAGCGCCTCCCTCGTGAGGTTGGCAAGGTCCGAGGCCCTCCGTAAGAGATCCCCGAGCCCCTACTCCGAGGAGGGCGCCGCGCTTCCCATGCGCGATGGAGGGAGGCGCCTCGAGCGGGCGCGCCGATCCCGACGAGGCTCCTCGCCACGACGACGCCATCCTCCCCGAGGTCCTGCACGGCGCGCTGCTGCTTCTTCTTGGGGATGGCCTCCCGAGGGCCTTCATTTCGCTGTCGGGTCATCGATTGATGCGGCTTGAAAGGCGCGGCCGAGGGAGCACACCGCATCCCTCTCTTCACACGGGAACGTGATGATTCCTCCGCTTCCGGCATCTTGAGAACGCGAGTAGCCGTGGTGAGTGACTGCCATGAACTTGGCCAGGGGCTGGATACCCGAGGATGGCATTGTACGGCAGGCGGATGTGCGACGTCAAGTCAAGGGCTCGTGAGGTAGTTATTGGGCCCTCGAAGGTGACAGCAGCTAACCTGCCCCATCGGGTGTGGTGGAGCCGCCGGTCACCCCGAGAAAGGCTTGGTGGGCCGGAGCTGTTCATATGGCACTTGGAGGTTGTCAAACGTGTCGACGGACAGGACGCTGAGCCCCGCGCCGCCGGCCGGCGAGGGTCTTGGTGACCTGCACATTGCTGATGACTGGGAACACAACATAGGGAGGGCGCTTAGCGGTGGCTGCACACTTGAGCTGATCCGCCGAAAGTTGAAAGTGATGGCGCATTGGGACCACCCGAGCGGGCGCGGTGGCCTCGAAGTTTGGTGAGCATCGCTCATCTCGCGAGCTTAACTGTTTGAAGATGCGCCGAGAGGTTGGGCCTGGGGCCGCCACATGATGCAAAGCGATCACACGCGTTCCCCGGAAGCCCCCCAGCCCTCGCCCCGGTGGTGGTCATCGCTCCTTCTTGGTGGCGGCAGCAGGGAAGAGCGGTGTTGCTCGGGGCGATCTCACGCGGAAGGTCCCTCCAGCGCCTCGCGAGGTTGGTCCTGCCAGCGTCCTCACGAGGCCGGTCGCGCCACTCCTGGCGTGGGCCACGGGCCGCCCCTGGGGCCGTTCGCTTCCATCGCCCGCCTCAAGGTCAGAGCCCCGGTCGTTGCGCCAAGCGCCGACCATAGCATCCTTCCCAGATGGCTCGAAGCTCTTGATACCGCTGGTGTTGTGGGTGTTCAGGTTAGAAGCTACAAACGGTCGGCCGCTCTGGATGACTTGGCTGATCTTCGCCCCACTTGGTGTTGGGCTCCGCCATGTAGCACAGCCGCTTCCTTTGCGCTTCACGCCCTGGCCTTGGCCTTCTTCTCCTCTCGCGCCCACGGCTGGCAGCTCAAGGAGAGAGAGGCGCCTCCTCGCCTTCTTGCGCACTTGGTCGCCAGGTTGAACAGCTCCTGAGATGTGCAGAGCTCCTCGTGGATGGCGAGCTCTTCCTTCATCTTGACGTCACGGACGCCGTCGGAAAACGCAGAGATGATGGCCTCGTCCGTGACCTTGGGGATCTTGAGGCTGGTGTTGTTGAAGCACTGGATGTACTTCTGGAGGGTCTCTCCTGGTTGCTGCCTGATGCGCCGTAGATCACCCGCGGCCGGTGGGGTCGCGAGTGCCCTGGAAGTTGGCGACGAAGCGGTCGCGCATCTCGTCCCAGGAGGAGATCGAGCCATGCTGCAGGTTCAGGAGCCAGGAGCGAGCTCCTTCCTATAGAGCCATGGGAAACCAGTTCGCCATGACTTTTTCGTCGCCGTTGGCCGCTTCGATGCTCAGCTCATAGAGCTGCAGGAACTCCGCGGGGTTGGCGGTGCCGTCATGGCAAGGAGGCAGATCCGGCTTGAACTTACCTAGCCAGGCGACGCTACGCAGCTCGGGGGTGAAGGCGCGGTAGACAACCGTGGTTGCCTGGCCCGCTTCGGAGGTGGAGCTTGGTCTTGACGAGGTCCGCGCTGCGCCACTGCGGGCGGTGCGCGGTCTTGACGAGGTGGCGCGGGGAGCGCAGGTGCAGCTTCTCGCGGCCGCGGAATTTCTTGGCAGCTTCTCTGTTCGCGCGCGGGCGCCGGGCGCGGCGGATCACGCCGCGGAGCCACGCGCCTTGGTGCCAAGGCGCCGCCTTGGGGCTGAGGTGGTGGAGGCACGCTTGAGCCCTTCGCCTGCCGATCGTTGAGGGGGAGGCAGAGAGGACGGCGCCGAGAGCCTTTCTGCGCGCTGGATTTGAAAGCTCGGCGACACGGCCGATACACTCTCGAGAGGTCGCCGATGGGGCAGTAGCATAGGAGCTCGTTTCACCGCGAGGAGCGCGCCTGCGTTTCCATGGGAGCGCGCGCGGTGGAGACGAAGAACCAGCAGGGGTCAGCTATGGAGGGCGGTGGTGCCGCCCCGCCGCACCAAGGATGCAGCGAGGACGCCCATCGCCGTTCTTCGCCCGGGTGGCAGCGTTGGCGGCGGGAGACGGAGAACGGCGAGGTGGCCCGCCGACGGGAGCCGTCTGAGTGACACGGGTGGTGAGGGCAGCCCGACGCTAAGCTCGAGCACGGCGAGCGTCCGCCATGGAGACGACGGAGTGACGGAGCGACGAACTAATGGAAGGGAAGCTACGACGCACCCCTACCTGGCGCGCCAAATGTCGGATGTGGGGTTCTCACAAACCCTTGAGGTTCGAATACTGGGGTGCACGCGAAGTCTTTCCTTCCTGCCGATCTATGCCCTAGCTCGCTAAGATCTCGCGGATGAACTCGACGAACTTGCAACACAGAAAGACACGAGGTTTATATCGGTTCGGGCCACTGCCAGGTGTAATACCCTGCTCCAAAGGTGGTGGTGGTGGATTGCCTCTCAACCGATGATGAATAAGACAAGGGAAGAACAGCCTCCGAGGTTGAGGTGTTCTGTGAGTAGGCTCTCGATCGGGTTGGATCAAGCTAAGATGAGATCAGATCCCCCCACTACGGTGGCTAGCTCTACTTATATAGGCCCTAGTCCTCTTCCCAAATGTTGAGCGGGAAGGGAGCCAACAACGGCGGGCAAATATGAAGGGGGACAGCTACTACAAGCTATCTTGACAAAAGTGGTCTTCGCCTGCGAAAAGCTCTGGTGGTGACGCCGTCTTGGGCTCCACGATGACCTCTGTCTTGCCATCCTCCTGGTCTTGGTCTCGTTGCACCAATATAGCAACCTTTGCCTGATGCCTCGGTACTCTTCGCCTGCGCTGGCCTCCTTAGCACCAAAGAGGAAATAAGGACGCTGCAAGACCGGCGCCTACGCCGGGTGTCGCAAGCGCCATGGCTCACGCCATGAGGGCCTCGTGAGGTTTGCCCGCCTTGATATCTCCGCCCTCGTGAGCCTGCCTGCTAGGCCACCTGTGATGAGGTCTTATGCGCGCCCACCTCAAGGGCTTGGACCTCGCGAGGGTCTTGGATGCTTTGTTGATGAAGATGGGTCGCACGTGCCTGCTGGCTTAGCCACGCCTGGGCCGCAGCAGTGCAAGTCTGGGACCCTGCTCCTGCACGCCGACAGCCGGCTCCGCCACACCATGCCCTTCTCCCGGGTCGGCAGTGGTTCCACTAGCCCCCTAGGGCAGATCCGCCTCGGCCACCTTCGCACCTGTGATAATTCACACGTGATCGAGCTCATCGACTTCGACATCGCCACATCGGCCTCCCGCATAACGCCATCCTGGTACCCTGCCTTGGCCTGGGCTTCATGGCGGCAACTCGTCCCGCCTACAACCTCATGAAGATGCCAGGGAGCAATGGTGTTCTCACAAAGGGTCGGGACACCAAGGAGACTCCTCGCTGCCCTCGTGCTCGGGCTTCAGGGTCAAGTGGCAGCTCACTACCGACGAGATAGTGTTCGGGCCCATGGGGCTGCTCCAAAGAAAGAAGAAGCAGCTATTTTGCAAGATCATGCCAAGACGGCAAGTACTGTTCGACCATGACGGGCCTCGGGCTACCTTCACCATAGGCGCCAACCCCGACCTTTCACCAAGAAGAGGCACTGGTGAAGTTCTTGCAAGTTTAACAAAGAGGTATTCGCGGGGAGCCCAAGCTACCGGGTGGGGTCCCGAGGGAGTAATCGAGCACCACTTGAGGGTGTGCCTCAATGTGCGCCCGGTGAAGCAGAAGGCGCGACGGCATTCCACGGAGAAGCAGTCCTTCATCGGCCAGGAAACCCGCAAGCTACAGGCGGCGGGTGTCATCCGTGAAGTCCGGTACCGTAATGGTTGGCGAACCGCTGTCGTGCTCCAAGAAGGGCGGGAAGGAACGATGTGTCGACTTCACCAATCTCAACAAGGCCTGCCTCAGATCTGCTTCCGCTCACCATCAATCGATCGTCGACTCCACCGCCGAAAAGCGACTCTATTATGTTTCCTCGATGCTTTCTCGGGTTACCACCAGATCAAGATGGTAGTGGAAGACGTGGAAAAGACGGCCTTCTTGACCCCGTGCGGGGTGTACTTCTACACCTGCATGTCATTCGGGCTGCGCAACGCTAGGGCGACCTTCCAGCGACTGATGCACATCGCCCTGGGCCGCCAGCTTGGGAGGACCGCGGAAGCCTACATCGACGACATTGTGGTGAAGTCTCGGAAGGCAAGGACCCTCATTCAGGACCTGGAGGAGACGTTCTCTAGTCTGCGCCAGGTGGATCCGCGGCTCAATCCAAAGAAGTGCATGTTCGGCGTCGCATCCGTCAAGCTACTGGGTATCCTCATATCGCACATGGGGATTGAGGTGAATCCGGTGAAGGTCAAGGCAATAGAAGACATGAGCCCGCCTCAGACCCTCAAAGGAATGCGAAAAGCTCGCTGGTTGTGTGACCTCGCTGGGCGCTTTTATCCGTTGGGGAGCGCCTTCCGTTCTTCAAGCTGATGAAGAAGAAAGGCCTGTTCGAGTGGACCCCAGAGGCCGACCTAGCATTCCAAGACCTAAAGAGATACATGACCAGGCCACCAGTGATGGTAGCGCCTCGTCCCCTGGAGCCCCTGGTGCTTTACCTAGCAGCCATGCCTCATTCCGCCAGCGCTGGTGGCCATCCGCGAGGAACATCAGGCCAAGAGCTAGCCGCACAACACCTCACCTTCAGCTAGGAAGGTGCGGCACCATGACGGCGGCCCTAAAGCCACAACGACATCAGCAGATGGCCAGGCTCCGCAAGATGGCACCCCCGAGACCACGGTGGCCTCGACGGGCAGCCAAGCTCCTGAGGTCCCCCGGCCTCCTGAGGCATCCCTAGCTCCGGAGGCCTTGTACCCCATCGAAGCTCTCACCCTCGTCGAGCTCCCGGTGTATTTCGTCAGCATGGTACTATGGGACGCAAGGGCACGCTGTCGGTGTGAAAACCGGCGGATCTCGGGTAGGGGGTCCCGAACTGTGCGTCTAGGCAGATGGTAACAAGAGACAAGGGACACGATGTTTTACCCAGGTTCGGGCCCTCTTGATGGAGGTAAAACCCTACGTCCTGCTCGATTGATATTGATATTGTGGATGTTTACAAGAGTGGATCTACCACGAGATCAAGGAGGCTAAACCCTAGAAGCTAGCCTATGGTATGATTGTAAGGGTTGTTGATCTTGTTCTCGTCCTACGGACTAAAGCTATCTGGTTTATATAGACACCGGAGAGGTCTAGGGTTACATAGAGTCGGTTACAATGGTAGGAGATCTACATATCCGTATCACCAAGCTTGCCTTCCACGCCAAGGAAAGTCCCATCCGGACACGGGGAGAAGTCTTCAATCTTGTATCTTCATAGTCTTGGAGTCTGGTCGATGATGATAGTCCGCAAATGATAGTTCGACCGATGATGGTAGTCCGCTATCCGACACCCCTAATCCAGACTCCTCAAGAGTCCCTCGAACCAGGCTTCAATGACGATAAGTACGACGCAGATATTGCTTGGCATTGCAAGGCGGTTCCTCCTCCTAATGATAGAAGCTTGTGAACACCAGGATAGTGTCCGCTCAGCAAAATAAATTCCACGCTCCAATCAGAGAGAATAATAATATATACACAAGTTCAATCTGCTGAGGTTTTTGTGGCATGACGCCACACCACTACCAAGCCATTACTCGAATTGTTTTTACTTTACCACCTCAGCGATTTAGCTAAGCGGTTTCCTTGGCACGCCTTTGTCGGGCGAGATCGTGTTTCCTTAATCCGGGATTCTCATCAATACGGGCGCAGTAACTCCAATCGCGCCTTCGCTCGCCACGCCTCTATCGGCTTAGTCCCAAACGGTCACGGAGACGGCTCTTGGTATTCTCCTCTTTATAATGGGACCAAGGCTCGCTTTTCTTCAATCCTCCATCGAATCTTCCCCCGCCTCCAAGTTCCAGACCTAGAGCTCCAGATTCGAGCGCCTGACTTTCAACGATGTCCGTTCCGACCTCCTGTGGTCAGGATGCCCTCCTCCGCCACGGAGGAGGACGTATAAAGTTATGGGAGGCCAAGCACCTGCCTTTACGAGATTTCAACAGGTTGCCTGGCCAAGGGCAGGCCATCCCCACCCCGAGCCCGCGAGTATGTCGCTGCCAGATCCCACCTCCGGCCGGGTTTAGGCTTCCCGATGGATCCTTTTGTGAGAGGGCTCATGTTTTATTATGGGTTGAATTCCACGATTTGGCTCCGAGTCCATCCTCCATATTTCCGCATTTATTGTCGCTCATGGGCCTTCCTCCGTCACACCCTCACTTCGCCTGTGGTCAAGACCTTTAATGTGGCGCCAAGATGATCGGGGGCGCCATGAGTGCGGCGGGCGGCCATAAGTAAGAGGGCCGATGCCCTCAGGCCCGCCCGGCTCCTTCCAAGAGGAGCTCGCCTGTGGCAGCAAGAGTGGTTCTATATTACCGCTCCGAGGGGCCGCATAAAAGCCGCCGCCTTATTCCGCCGGGACCTCCACGACAGCTTGATGTCGGGGTCAACCATATTTCAACTGGGCCGCCAAAGGACGTGCTCTCACCGCAGGGCCGGATTCAGATCTCCTAACGAGAGATCGATATGGTGGTGGTGATGCAGGTTATGCTGATTAGGCGCCTCCTGCCTCGCAAACGCCGCCCTCTCCGCTATGGGAGTTCAACCGAGGGCCCATGGATTCTTCAACACTTCATGGGTATGACACCGGAGATGTATAATTACTTCTTCGGATCGCAAGAGGTGCGGTCCGAATTGACCGAGGATGCCGACCAAGCTGCAATCGCCCGGATACTCAAGTAAGTAGTTCCAAGT
>JAHIAM010001933.1:0-38837 GCA_021605205.1 Aegilops longissima | reverse complement strand
ACATCTACAAAGGTCAACAATCTTGTGAAGAGCGATGTTGAAGACTCAGAGGTGTGCTAGTCCTTTCCGTAACCAAGCATAAACCTTTCATGTGCTTTGCAAATTTAGAATTGTGATGAGGATCTCTAATCCAGCATTTAGCAATCAAGACTTTGAAATAACTCACATTGGGTTTCTTGTCGTGAGGAGTTCATAGGCAGTCTTCTTGAAGAATTTGTGAAGATATACTGTTGATGATGTGGCACGCAGATCAATTGCATCAATCCAAAACGACTAGGCGCTTTGTATTCATCAAGCATAGTGTAGACATCTCAACAAGAGTTCTCGTTCTTGCGCCCACGACGCCATTTTGTTGAGGAGTATAGGGAGCAGATAACTCATGAGTAATACCAAGTTCATCAAGATAGGCATCAAGACCGAATTTTGAACTCATTTCCATTGTCACTCCCGATGTGTCTCGATCTTCACACCAAAGTTAGTTGAAGCCTCGAGGAAAATCGCTTGAAGACTTCTGCACTTCATTTTGTAAGTAACAATGTGTAACGAGAGTAATCATCAACAATAACAAAGCCATATAGAGATGCATCATTAGTGACAATGAGTAATGATTAGGACCAAAGAGGTCCATGTGAAGCAATTCAAGGACGAGTAGTGGTCATGATAGTCTTCACTGGATGCTTGGCCTTGGTCATTTTTCCAGCTTTCACAGTGCTCAAGACAAGTGATCCTTGAGGAATTTGACATTCTCAAATCCAATGACATGCTTCTTCTTGCAAGCTGCAGCAAATTCCTCATGCTGCGTGACTAAGTCGCCGATGCCATAGCCAGCCTTCTCAAGCTTTTGCAAGTAAACACACGGCTGGTTGTGGTCCCAGAGAGAAGTCAACAATATACAAGTCTCCTCTCCTAAAGCCTTCAAGACTTTGGAATTGTCAGCTTCCATAATCACAACACAACGATATTTCTGCCAAAGATAACAACCATATCAAGATCACAAAGCATTGAGATCGACATGAGGTTGTATCCTAAGGACTCAACAAGCATGACGTTGTCCATGTGTATGTCCTTAGAGATCGCAACCTTACCAAGACCCAATACCGACTTTTGCCCTTGTCAAGAAAGATGATATGCTTTAGATGTGACGGTGATAAGGGAGCATCCATCAATAGATTCTTGTCACCAAATATGTGATTTGTACATCCACTATCGAGAACCCACTGCTGGCTTTTGGTTGATCATCCCGCAGATGAATTAGTGTAACTTACTTATCTCATATACTTCATCAAGGAAGAATATGATATCAAGTTCATCGATGAATTTCATCAGCAAAGATAATGTATAAGCAAGATGAGGACATGTGAAATGAAAGTTCATTTCATCATGATTAGTGAGGAGTTCCCGACTAGGGGGTGTCCGGATAGTCAACTATCATCATCGGCCGGACTCCAAGACTATGAAGTTACAAGATTGAAGACTTCGCCCCGTGTCCGGATGGGACTTTCCTTGGCGTGAAGGCAAGCTTGGCGACACGGATATGTAGATCTCCTACCATTGTAACCGACTCTGTAACCCTAACCCTATCCGTGTCTATATAAACCGAAGGGTTTTAACCAGAGGACTTAACAACAATCATACCATAGGCTAGCTTCTAGGGTTTAGCCTCTTTGATCTCGTGGTAGATCTACTCTTGTAACACACATCATCAATATTAATCTAGCAGACGTAGGGTTTTACCTCCATCAAGAGGGACCGAACCTCGGTAAAACATCGTGTCCCTTGTCTCCCTGTTACCATCCGCCTAGACGCATAGCCTCGGGACCCCACCCGAGATCCGCCGGTTTTGACACCGACATTGGTGCTTTCATTGAGAGTTCCTCTGTCTTAACCGATGGGCCCGATGGTCTCCTTCGATCATCAATAACGACGCGTCCAGGGTGAGACTTTTCTCCCTCGACAGATCTTCGCTCGCGGCTTTACATCACGGGCCAATTCGCTTTGGCCATCCGAGCAGATCGAAGCTACGCCCGGCCGCCACGCCGATTTGGAAGTTTAAACTATACGGCTTATATTCGCGGAGACTTGATCTTCGACGGATTCGAGCCACAGCCAAGCTGCCGCCAAGACCGCCTCGATGTGCTTGATTTAGCTCGCAGCCTTAACAAAGGCTCGAAGCCGCACTAATCCGGCCCGACCCTTAATCCGAGCCGGATTCCCGATCGAGGATGAGTGGTTGGACACCGCCGGGGCTTTAATTCTACGGCGATCGAGCCAAACTCCGCCTCGCCCTTTATGCGAAGACCTCGACTCTGTGGTGCCGGACTCCTTTCCGAACCAACCTCCGCTGCTACTTGCCAATCGAATCCGATTGGGCGCCTGCTATGGAGTTCACGGTCATGACATCTTTCAAAGACTTCCTTCTTCCTACGACATCCTGAATTCACTAAAGTCTCTCTCTTTATCCGGAGAGCCCTCGCCGACTACAGACAGAAGGTTGGGATGCGGACGATGAAGAAACTCAATGCCCACCCACCACCCACTTTATAGCCATCGCGAAAGCTTACACGACGTGCTCGATTTCGATTCAAGACATCGACGGTATGGACGATTTATGTAGAGATAATAATGAACCAGCACCTATAGGATGCTGACAAACTCATCCCATGATGTATACATGGTGGATACACCTAAAAGAAATGAAGACGAGGAGCAACGGACGCCACGAAGGATAAATCCTCAAAAGCAGTCAAAACAGCAATGTAAACGCCGAACAAAGTCCCGCCAACAAAGACCCAGCCATAGAGTAGGGCTAACCGTGGACAACGAATGCTATCGAGCAATCATCCCAACAAGACAACTTGATAAACAATCTGTCCTCGCGAAGACAACAGTCCGGACGACCTCACGGACAAACCATTGGAGCAAATGACTTCCAGAAAGGCTTGTCGCCATCACAGTAGCCTGAAAAAGGAAGGAAGCTCAAAACAGCGGAAGATGCACTCAGGATTAGATGGAGCAAGGTATTCAAAGACCGCAAATAAGTACGGCAACAATACGAACAAAGAGCTACCCGAAAAGAAAGCTACCGCCTGATTCGACGAGGAGGCCTTAGAGCCCCCACAATTAAAAAAAGAAGGCCACCTGGTCGGATGGACGACCCCACGACAAAAAGAGAGCGTGAATGGCACCGCACAAGCCAATATGCGATCCGCATAAGGATTCACATCAAGAGGATGGCCTCACCAGTCCATCTATGGGCCAAGAAAGCAGGCTCACAAAGCAATGCAATACGCCAAAATTCAAGATCACGCACACCCAATATAGGGCGCCGCACACCCTTATGTTTCACTGGCGAGGTGCCGGATCATGAATTTCAGCGGGATTCAAACCCGTAAACATAGAGGCATACGACGGAACAATGCACTCGAGTTCGGATCGAGGATTACATCCTCCACATACACATGGCTAGAGGAGACGATCTCCACGCCATAAAATACTTACCCCTTAAACTCAAAGGGCCAGCTCGGCATTGGCTTAAAAGCCTCCCTGAAAATACCATTGGAAGCTGGGGAGAGCTCGAGGATGCATTTCGGGAAAATTTTCAGGGGACTTATGTCCGCCTCCGGATGCGTGCATTTATCTAAGTCACATAACTCAACAGCCCGGAGAGTCAGCCCGGGAATTCTGGAACAGGTTCCTCACTAAAAAGAACCAAATAGTCAACTGTCCGACGCCGAAGCCTTAGCAGCTTTCAAACACAACATCCGAGACGAATGGCTCGCCAGACACCTCGCCAAGAAAAGCCAAGAACAATGGCCGACATAAGCTTCATGACCCGCTATGCTGGAGAGGACAGCTGGCTAGCTAGATGCAGCACCAACAATTCGAGTACATCCAAATCAGGGATGGAATGAAATCACGACGCAGAAAAAGATCAGCGTTGAATAAGGAAAATGGCCCAAATAGTACGGGCGTCAACGCCGATTCAAAAGCTCGTCAAGGACAAAACACTGCCCCTAAAGGATAATAAAGGACGAGCTATCCAACCTAAACAAGATTCTCGATAGACTATGTCAAATACATGGTACCTCCGGAAGCCCGCAAACCATACCCACAGAGATTGTTGGTTTTCAAACAGTCCGCAGATCAACGCCGAACACAAGGCTCGACACACCAAGTAAAGATGACGACGAAAGCACCACAAGCGTAACTCCGAAAACAAAAAACTTTCCCATGTGGAGGTCAAAACAGTAAACTCACTTCACGTGATCAAAAGGAATCAAAGCGGCGCTTCAAAAGGCGCCACGCATTAATCCGTTGTCAAAACCAATCACCTTCACCATCGTGACTATTCGATAATATCCGTAATGCAGGATGGACTGCTTTGATATTGGATCCTATAATCGACGGATTCCAATTTACACATGTCCTCATGGATGGCGGCAAGGACATAAACCTGATATATCGTGACACAATCCGCAGGATGGGGATAAACCCAACCAAAATTCGTAGCAACACCTCCTTTAAAGGAGTACCGCCTGCCCATACGCCTCAAGACGGGCTCCATATCGCTAGAAGTTGTGTTTGGCTCATCCGACAACTTCCGTCAGCGAAGGCTACTCTTCCATGTCGCCCGCTTAAAAGTAGCCATCAAGCACTATTGGGACGCGAAGCTACCGCTTTTAACGCAATACCGCATTATGCATCTCTAACACTTAAAATGCCCGGTCCACGCATCATCTCCTTAAAAGGAAGTATTAAGTGTTACTCGAGCACGGAAGAAGGGGAGATCGCACCGACAGCTCCACAGCCTATCCGCCCACTAGGCAAAGAACCTGAAATTGGTTTATTCAAACCTGGACACGGCCAGATTTAGTCCGGCGATACCCCCATACGAGGGGCTACATGCATGTATAACAGAGACAATAAAGCTCAATTTTATTTCATTCTTCAAACCGCATCGCTTATTTAATATTAAGTACACCTTTCGCACGCATTTTTTCAAACTAATTTCTCTTTACGTGATGAACAACGTGTTACACCCGCCCGTGATACGGCACAATGGAGACACAAAGCGCAGACGCAAAGAGGGACCCGCTGTAAGGATTCTTTCAGATTAAGACCCTGCGTAAACCTTTTTCACTGCCTCTTGTTGATATACATTCCCCAGCCTTAATATAACCGAGGAGGAGATCGGTGCTTTGACATTGGCCGCACCAGAATTTTTATGCTGCACTCGACACAAGGGGCTTAGGGCATTATTTTGCCCATTTTCATAAAGACCGAATACCTTAGGGAGTATTCGCGCCTCGAAAGTTAGGCCTTATATGCATCAGTCCCAATCATGTCTTTGGTCAAATGTTGGGTTGCCCGCTCTGTTTTTGCTGCCTTTACGCCCGCTTTTCACGCTAACGCTGCACCGTGGAGAACTATCGCGACAGTTCTTGGTTCGCCAAAGCGAGCACCTCAATAGAGAAAGCCAAAACTGATCGCATGATATAGCGAGAGACGGTCAACCACTGGATGACTCACAGAATGTTTAGAATTCTCCAGATTAACGAAGGACCGGTTTTCGTCAGCACATACGCACTTCGATTCGGGAGAGTGCGGCGCTCTGTGGGCTATATAGTAGCCCCACCGAACTCTTATGGCTAAGTGAAAGTGATAAAGCATTATATTCCGTTGCCTGTTTTGCTACGCTTATCACCTCCTTAACAGGACCAAGACGTTGATTATGTGAAAAGTGCCTTTTTGTAAACACCCCAAGACTATAAAAGCGGGGGTCAAGCCAAGGATGCCATCTTCAAAGTTATATACACATATACATAAACAGTCGATAGGGAGTAGTTTACTACTTGAACGCACAAGTATAAAAAAGCACTTATACTACATTGAAACATTGTTTTCACAAATCATACATGTCATTTAAACATAATATCCTTCGAGCATCGCGCCTCTATTAAACGAAAGCGCCCGCAAGAATTCTTCAAAGTAGTGCTCGCAGTACTCGGCCTCCGCCGTAATCCTGGGATGCAACGCCATTTCATCTCTCGCCAAAGATGTCTTGACACGGCAAGAGCCATCCGTTTCTCAATGCACACCGACGCTTCATTGCGCCGACACGCTGCACCACACCAAGAAACCGCTGCAAGAAACTAAAATAGCTTTTCGGCTGGGTCCGTCTGCCACAAGTGAGTCAAGACATGCTTCATGGCAACCGATAATCGATTCAGCTCGCCCATTCGCCAACCGATCGGGTCAGCGGCAGAGGACGCCCGACTATGGAATTGCACCAATATAGTTCTTCCTTCAGGCTCCTTCGCGCCCCGAAGTGCTCAATCTGGCCCACAAGCCGCCGCCAAGTCCGTATAAGCATCCTCTGAACTCCACAATTTGTCCAACTCGAGCATACTTTGATCTGATATTTCCTCCGCAGCAGTAAATAGCTGTCCAGCCGCAATTTCGGCCCGACTCAGCTCCTCCTTGGCAGCTCTCAAAGCCGATTGGGCATTCTGGATTCGCGCGCCTTCTTTAGGCTCTCTTGTTCCGCTTTGACGCTTTTTTTTCAAGAACCTCACAGCGATCGGTAGTATTCCTTAACTTTTGGCCATATCGCCATCTCCTCTTTGCTTCGGGCAAAGGAGCAGCCCTTCAGCTTTAGAAGTTTCGCCGCTTTTAAAGCGCCGACATTACTCCTGGCTTGCTCTTTCGCCGGGCGAAGTTCGCCTCAGCCTCAACAACTAGCTGCACCATCTGCATTACATACAAACAAAGAAGGCATGGGCTGAAGCCCTTACTGTGTGTCCGTGACAGAAGTCGATACCTTGTGACTCGTCAAACCGCTTATTAACCAGCGACATATGCATCCGCTTCATCAAGTTGCCGCTTAGTTCGGCATATTCATCAGTCCGGCTTGGCCTCGGACGCCACCACCTGTTTAGGAGCGGCGATATGTTAAAATCGAGAATTTGATCTCAAAGACGCCGCCAATTTTGACAACATACCGAGTCTCGTGGGCTACTATCTATACATGGCGATTTTATATGCATAACTCTCGAAGGTACAATATTTTTATGCATTTCAAACCCTCACCAAGAAGTTTCGACGGCTTCCCGCAATCCGCCTTCAAGGATGCAACTTTTTCAATCACTGCACTCCATTAGAGCACGGTGATCTTCTGAGATAGCCGCCGAAGAGAGCATCCTTCAGCTCCTCCGACCGCACACCACTTGGCGTTAGACCTTCCGCCTCGCCGACTTGGGGAATCCCTCCGCGACGACACCTCCGGTCGTCCGCTTCACATGAGGGTGCGACTGGAGGAGGCGTTTGTTTCCATCATCTCCGGAAGAAGATTCCTCAAGACGAGCTCACGAGAAGGGCTAAGGTCCGAACTCACAAGGTACAATTTCGCTATCTTCATAAATAAATATAGGGATGCTCCTTATTTACAAGACCCCTTCTTTCTACTTACTACTCATTGAGGGCTGATCCCTTGGGGAAATAATGGCTGGTTACTTTCCTACCTGGACTCAGCCAAGATTCCTTCCTTCTTTGAGGCCTTGACCTCCCGATCTTCCAAACGGTCCTTCTCCTCGGAAGGTGGGACTCTTGATCCCTCCTTCCTTGATAGCCTCCTTCGTGAAAGGCAGCTTGTTCCCCGCCCTCCCTTCGCTTTTCTTCAAAGGGCGCCACCTTCAACATCTTGGTCAACATGGATCCGGGCGGTGGTCTCTCGGAGGGGAGCCGGACACCTTATCAACTTTGCCTTGGCTATCCACTCCTGCTCAAGAAACGGCTCCTTTAAAGGGCATATATATATAATAAATGAATGAATAGCTTGTCCGTTACAAGGACTACTTACTTGAGTATCCGAGCTATTGCAGCTTAGTCTCTGCGTGAAGGAAATATGCCCTAGAGGCAATAATAAAGTTATTATTTATTTCCTTATTTCATGATAAATGTTTATTATTCATGCTAGAATTGTATTAACCGGAAACATAATACATGTGTGAATACATAGACAAACAGAGTGTCACTAGTATGCCTCTATTTGACTAGCTCGTTAATCAAAGATGGTTATGTTTCCAACCATAGACATGAGTTGTCATTTGATTAACGGATCACATCATTAGGAGAATGATCTGATTGACATGACCCATTCCGTTAGCCTAGCACTTGATCGCTTAGTATGTTGCTATTGCTTTCTTCATGACTTATACATGTTCCCGTAACTATGAGATTATGCAACTCCTGCCACCGGAGGAACACTTTGGTGCTACCAAACGTCACAACGAATCGGGTGATTATAAAGGAGTACTACAGGTGTCTCCAAAGGTACATGTTGGGTTGGCGATTTTGAGATTAGGTTTTGTCACTCCGATTGTCTCGGAGAGGTATCTCTGCCCTCTCGGTAATGCACATCACTATAAGCCTTGCAAGCAATGAAGCTAATGAGTTAGTTACGAATGATGCATTACGAACGAGTAAAGAGACTTGCCGTAACGAGATTGAACTAGGTATTGGATACCGACGATCAAATCTCGGCAAGTAACATACCGATGACAAAAGGAACAACGATGTTGTTATGCGGTTTGACCGATAAAGATCTTCAGAGAATATGTAGGAGCCAATATGGGCATCCAGGTTCCGCTATTGGTTATTGACCGAGAATAGTTCTAGGTCATGTCTACATAGTTCTCGAACCCGTAGGGTCCGCACGCTTAAGGTTTCGGCGATGCTTATATTATGAGTTTATGAGTTTTGATGTACCAAGGAGTTCGGAGTCCCGGATGAGATCGGGATATGACGAGGAGTCTCAAATGGTCGAGACGTAAAGATCGATATATTGACGACTATATTCGAGTTCGGAAAGGTTCCAATGATTCGGTATTTTTCGGAGTACCGAGAGTTACGGAATTCGCCGGGAGAAGTATTGGGCCTTATTGGGCCCTCAAGGGAAAGAGAGAGGGCTGCCTAGGGCAGGCCGCGCCTCTCAAGGCCTAGTCCGAATTGGACTAGGGGAGGCCGACCCCTTCTTCCCTTCCCCTTCCTTCTCTCCTACTCCTACTAGAAAGGAGGAGTCCTACTCCTGGGGAGTAGGACTCCCTGGCGCGCCTCCTAGGCCGGCCACCTCCTCCCTTGCTCCTTTATATACGGGCAGGGGGCACCCCATGACACACAAGTTGATCTACGGATCGCCTTAGCTGCAGCGGTGCCCCTCCACCATATTCCACTTCGTCCATATCGTCATGAGCTTAGCGAAGCCTCGCGCCGAGAAGTCATATCATCACGGAGCTTAGGCGAAGCCCCGCCGCTTCGTGGAGCATCATCATCGCCACCATGCCGTCAGGTCGACGAACTCATCCCCGACACTTTGCTGGATCGGAGTCCGGGATCGCCATCGAGCTGAACGTGCAGTAACTCGGAGGTGCCGTGACGCTCGTGCATGGATCGGTCGGATCGTGAAGACGCACGACTACATCAACCGCTTGTTATAACGCCTCGCTTTCGGTTCACGAGGGTACGTGGACGGACACTTCCCTCTCGCTGCTATGCCATCACCATGGTCTTGCGGTGCGTAGGAATTTTTTGAAATTACTACGCTACCCAACAAAGGCATCCGAGCCTGGTTTTATGCGCTGATGTCATGTGCACGGTAGAACACAAGTGAGTTGTGGGCGATATAAGTCATACCGCTTACCAGCATGTCATACTTTGGTTCGGGCGGTATTGTGAGATGAAGCGCCCGACCGACATTACGCCAGACGCTTACGCGAGACTGGTTTCACCGCCTCGCACTAGTTGCTTAAAGGTGACCGCGGGTGTCCGCTCTCTCACTTTAGTTGAACTGAGTGCTACGCCCGTCCTTGCGAAGGTTAAAACAGCACCAACTTGACAAACTATCGCTGTGGTTTTGATGCGTAGGTAAGAACGGTTCTTGCTCAGCCCGTAGCAGCCACGTAAAACTTGCAACAACAAAGTAGAGGACGCCTAACTTGTTTTTGCAGGCATGTTGTGATGTGATATGGTCAAGACGTGATGCTATATTTATTGTATGAGATGATCATGTTTTGTAACCGGTTATCGGCAATCGGCAGGAGCCATATGGTTGTCGCTTATTGTATGAAATGCAAAGCTATGTAATTGCTTTACTTTATCACTAAGCAAGAGCGATAGTCGAGAAGCAATAGTTGGCTAGACGACAACGATGCTACGATGGAGATCAAGGTGTCGCACCGTGACGATGGTGATCATGACGGTGCTTCGAGATGGAGATCACAAGCACAAGATGATGATGACCATATCATATCACTTATATTGATTGCATGTGATGTTTATCCTTTATGCATCTTATCTTGCTTTGATTGACGGTAGCATTATAAGATGATCTCTCACTAAAATTATCAAGAAGTGTTCTCCCTGAGTATGCACCGCTATAAAGTTCTTCGTGCCGAGACACCACGTGATGATCGGGTGTGATAGGCTCTCACGCTCAAATACAACGGTGCAAAACAGTTGCACACGCTGAATACTCAGGTTAAACTTGACGAGCCTAGCATATAACAGATATGGCCTCGAACACGGAGACCGAAAGGTCGAACGTGAATCATATAGTAGATATGATCAACATAGTGATGTTCACCATTGAAACTACTCCATCTCACGTGATGATCGGACATGGTTTAGTTGATTTGGATCACGAATCACTTAGATGACTAGAGATGTCTATCTAAGTGGGAGTTCTTAAGTAATATGATTAATTGAACTTTAATTTATCATGAACTTAGTCCCGTAGTATTTTGCAAATTATGTTGTAGATCAATAGCTCGCTTGTTGCTTCCCTATGTTTTTATATGTGTTCCTAGAGAAAATTGTATTGAAAGATGTTAGTAGCAATGATGCGGATTGGATCCGTGATCCGAGGTTTATCCTCATTGCTGCGCAGAAGAATTATGTCCTTAATGCACCGCTAGGTGACAGACCTATTGAGGAGCAGATGCGACGTTATGAACGCTATTAGCTAATATGAGCGTATATGACGCTATGAACGCTTATTAGCTCAATATGATGACTACTTGATAGTTTAGTGCACCATGCTTAACGGCTTAGAATCGACTTCAAAGACGTTTTGAACGCTATGGACCATATGAGATGTTCCAGGAATTGAAGTTAATATTTCAAGCAAATACCCGAGTTGAGAGATATGAAGTCTCCAACAAGTTCTATAGCTAAAAGATGGAGGAGAATCGCCAACTAGTGAGCATGTGCTCAGATTGTCCGAGTACTTCAATCGCTTGAATCAAGTGGGAGTTAATCTTCCAGATAAGATAGTGATTGACAGAATTTTCTAGTCACCATCACTAAGTTAGTAGAACTTCGTGATGAACTATAGTATGCAAGGGATGACGAAAAAGATTTTCGAGCTCTTCGCGATGCTAAAATCGCGCGAAGGTAGAAATCAAGAAAACATCAAGTGTTGATGGTTGACAAGACCACTAGTCTCAAGGAAAATGGCAAAGGGAAGAAGGGGAACTTCAAAAGAACGCAAGCAAGTTGTCGCCGAGTGAAGAAGCCCAAGTCTAGACCTAAGCCTGAGACCTGAGTACTTACAATCGCATAGGAAATGGTCACTGAAACGAAATACCCCAAATATTTGGTGGATAAGAAGGATGGCAAAGTGAACAAGGGTATATTTGATATACAGGTTATTGATGTGTGCTTTACTAGTGTTTATAGTAGCCCTGAGTATTTGATACTTGTTCGGTTGCAAGATTAGTAACTCAAATGGGAGTTACGAATAAACAGAGACTAGTTGAAGGGGAAGTGACGATGAGTGTTGAAGTAGTTCCAAGATTGATATGATCATCATCGCACACCCCTATACTATCGAGATTAGTGTTTATAGTAGCCTGAGTATTTAATACTTGTTCGGTTGTTAAGATTAGTAACTCAAACAGAGTTACGTATCAAATGAAACTAGTTGAAGGGGAAGTAACGATGAGTGTTGGAAGTAGTTCCAAGATTGATATGATCATCATCGCACACTCCCCTATACTATCGGGATTAGTGTTGAACCTAAATAAATGTTATTTACGCTTGCATTAAGCATGGATATGATTTGATCATGTTTATTGCAATACGGTTATTCATGTAAGTTAGAGAATAATTATTGTTCTGCTTACATGAATAAAACCTTCTATGGTCTTACACCCAATGAAAATGGTTTGTTGGATCTCGATCGTGATGATACATATTCATAATATTGAAACCAAAAGATGCAAAGTTAATAATGATAGTGCAACTTATTTGTGGCAATCGCCGCTTAGGTCATATTATGTAAAGCGATGAAGAAACTCCATGCTGATGGATTTTGGAATCACTTGATTATGAATCATTTGATGCTTCATAACCGTGCCTTTTGGGCAAGATGACTAAAACTCCGCTCTCCGGAACAATGGAACAAGCTACCGACTTATTGGAAATAATACATACCGATGTATGCGATCCAATGAGTGTTGATGCTCGTGGCAAGTATCGTTATTTTCTCGACCTTCAAAGATGATTTGAGCAGATATGGGTATATCTACTTGATGAAACACAAGTCTGAAACATTTGAAAAGTTCAAAGAATTTCAGAGTGAAGTGAAGAATCATCGTAATAAGAAAATAAAGTTTCTACGATATGATCGCAGAGGAAAATATTTGAGTTACGTAGTTTGGCCTTCAATAAAACAATGTGGAATAGTTTCACAGCTCACGCCACATGGAACACCACAATGTAATGGTGTGTCCGAACGTCATAACCGCACTTTATTTGATATGGTGCGATCTATGATGTCTCTTATCGATTTACCACTATCGCTTTGGGGTTATGCATTAGAGACAGCTGCATTCACGCTAATAGGGCACCATCTAAACTGCTGAGACGACACCGTATGAACTATGGTTTAATAGTAACCTAAGCTGTCGCTTTAAAGTTTGGAATTGTGATGCTTATGTGAAAAGTTTTCACCGATAAGCTCGAACCCAAATCGAAAAGTGCGCCTTCATAGAATACCCAAAGGTAACTATTGGGTACACCTTCTATCACAGATCCAAGGCAAGTTTTTCGTTGTTAAGATGGATCCTTTCTAGAGAAGAAGTTTCTCTCGAAAGAAGTGAGTGGGAGGAAAGTAGAACTTGATGAGGTAATTGTACCTTCTCCCTTATTGGAAAGTAGTTCATCACGAAATCAGTTCCAAGTGATTCCTACACCAATTAGTGAGGAAGTTAATGATGATGATCATGAAACTTCAGATCAAGTTGCTACCAAACCTCGAGGTCTTCCAGAGTAAGATCCGCACTGAGTGGTACGGTAATCATGTTGTGGAAGTCATGTTACTAGACCATGATGAACCTACGAACTATGAGGAAGCGATGATGAGCCCAGATTCCAAATGGCTTGAGGCCATGAAATCTGAGATAGGATCCATGTATGAGAACAAAGTATGGACTTTGATTGACTTGCTCTATGATCAGCAAGCCATGTTAAATAAATGGATCTTCAAGAGGAAGATGGACACTCGATAGTAGTGTTACTATCTACAAAGCTCGACTTGTTGCAAAAGGTTTTCTACAAGTTCAAGGTGTTGAATACAATGAGATTTTCTCAATCGTAGCAATGCTTAAGTCTGTCCGAATCATGTTAGCAATTGCCACATTTTATGAAATATGGCAAATGGATGTCAAAACTACATTCTTTAATGGATATTAAAGAAGAGTTGTATATGATGCAACCGAAGGTTTTGTCAATCCTAAAGGTGCTAACAAATGTGCAAGCTCCAAATGATCCATCTATGGACCGGTGCAAGCATCTCGAGTTAGAATATGCGCTTGATAGAGTGATCAAAGATATGGTTTTATACAGACTTTTGGAGAAGCCTCAGATTTACAAGAAAGTGAGGGAGCACTACAAGATTTCCGATAAGTATATGTGAATGACATATTGTTGATCGGAAATAATGTAGAATTATTCTGCAAAGCATAAAGGAGTATTTGAAAGGAGTTTTTCAAAGAAGGACCTCGTGAAGCTGCATACAATTGAGCATCAAGATCTATTGAGATAGATCAAGACGCTTGATAAGTTTTTCAATAAGTACATACCTTGTCAAGATTTTGAAGAAGTTCAAAATGAAACAAATCAAAGAAAAGTTCTTGCCTGGTTGCAAAGGTGTGAAATTGAGTAAGACTCAAACCCACCACGGCAGAAAATAGAAAAGAGAATGAAAGTCATTCCTCATGCCTCACCATAGGTTCTATAAAGTATGCTATGCTATGTACCAGACCTATTGTATACCTTGCTCTGAATTTGGCAAGGAGTACAATAGTGATCTAGGAGTAGATCATCGGACATTGGTCAAGAACATCCTTAGTGAGGACTAAGGAAATATTTCTCGATTATGGAGGTGATAAAAGAGCCCGTCAGAAAGAGTTACATCGATGCAAGTTTTTACACCGATCCAGATGACTCTAAGTCTCAATCTGGATACATATTGAAAGTGGAGCAATTAGCTAGAGTAGCCCCGCAAGAGCATTGTAGACATAGAATATTTGTAAAATACATACGGCTCAATGTGACAGTAATCTGCTGACTAAGCTTCTCTCACGAGCAAAACATGATCATCCCTTAGTACTTTTGGGTGTTAATCACATAGAGATGTGAACTAGATTATTGACTCTAGTAAACCCTTTGGGTGTTGGTCACATGACGATGTGAACTATGGGTGTTAATCACATACGATGTGAATATTAGTGTTGAATCACATGATGATGTGAACTAGATTATTGACTCTAGTGCAAGTGGGAGACTCAAGGAAATATGCCCTAGAGGCAATAATAAAGTTATTATTTATTTCCTTATTTCATGATAAATGTTTATTATTCATGCTAGAATTGTATTAACCGAAACATAATACATGTGTGAATACATAGACAAACAGAGTGTCACTAGTATGCCTCTACTTGACTAGCTCGTTAATCAAAGATGGTTATGTTTCCTAACCATAGACATGAGTTGTCATTTGATTAACGGGATCACATCATTAGAGAATGATCTGATTGACATGACCCATTCCGCTAGCCTAGCACTTGATCGCTTAGTATGTTGCTATTGCTTTCTTCATGACTTATACATGTTCCCGTAACTATGAGATTATGCAACTCCTGCTTACGGAGGAACACTTTGGTGCTACCAAACGCCACAACGAATCGGGTGATTATAAAGGAGTACTACAGTGTCTCCAAAGGTACATGTTGGGTTGGCGATTTTGAGATTAGGTTTTGTCACTCCGATTGCTCGGAGAGGTATCTCCGCCCTCTCGTAATGCACATCACTATAAGCCTTGCAAGCAATGTAGCATGAGTTAGTTACGAATGATGCATTACGAACGAGTAAAGAGACTTGCCGGTAACGAGATTGAACTAGGTATTGATACCGACGATCAAATCTCGCAAGTAACATACCGATGACAAAAGGAACAACGATGTTGTTATGCGGTTTGACCGATAAAGATCTTCAGAGAATATGTAGGAGCCAATATGGGCATCCAGGTTCCGCTATTGGTTATTGACCGAGAATAGTTCTAGGTCATGTCTACATAGTTCTCGAACCCGTAGGGTCCGCACGCTAAGGTTTCATGATGCTTATATTATGAGTTTATGAGTTTTGATGTACCAAGGAGTTCGGAGTCCCGGATGAGATCGGGATATGACGAGGAGTCTCAAATGGTCGAGACGAAAGATCGATATATTGACGACTATATTCGAGTTCGAAAGGTTCCAATGATTCGGTATTTTTCGGAGTATCGAGAGTTACGTGAATTCGCCGGGAGAAGTATTGGCCTTATTGGGCCCTCGGGAAAGAGAGAGGGGCTGCCTAGGCAGGCCGCGGCGCTTCTCAAGGCCTAGTCCGAATTGGACTAGGGAGGGGCCGACCCTTCTTCCCTTCCCTTCCTTCTCTCCTACTCCTACTAGGAAAGGAGGAGTCCTACTCCCGTGGGAGTAGGACTCCCTTGGTGCGCCTTTCCTAGGCCGGCCACCTCCCCTTGCTCCTTTATATACGGGGCAGGGGCACCCCATGACACACAAGTTGATCTACGGATCGCTCTTAGCTGCAAAGCGGTGCCCCCTCCACCATATTCCACTTCGTCATATCGTCATGAGCTTAGGCGAAGCCCCGCGCCGGAGAAGTCATATCGTCGCGAGCTTAGCGGCCCGCGCCGGTGGAGCATCATCATCGCCACCATGCCGCCGCGGTTGATTTAAACTCATCCCCGACACTTTGCTGGATCGGAGTCCGGGATCGCCATCGAGCTGAACGGTGCGAACTCGGAGGTGCCGTGACGCTCGGTGCATGGATCGGTCGGATCGTGAAGACGCACGACTACATCAACCGCGTTGTTATAACGCTCCGCTTTGGGTTCACGAGGGTACGTGGACGGACACTCTCCCTCTCGCTGTTATGCCATCACCATGGTCTTGCGTGGTGCGTGAGGAATTTTTTGAAATTACTACGTTACCCCAACACCGCTGCCCTCGGTCAAGTCCGACACTTTCTTGTGATCCAAGAACAGTTTATACATCTCCACGGCGCCGCGCTCCATAAAATTTTGGAGAGCTCGTGGTCCCTCCGGATTGAATTCTACAAAGGGAGGAGGGGACGACGCAGGGCTGAAGGCGCCGGATCACCATAACTCGCGCCATCGCAACCAGATTGATCCTCTTCGGAGATCTCGAATACGGCTCGCGCAGCAGGGAACATCCTTGGATGGCCCCCACGAGCCCCTTGTTGACCCATGACGCCAACCGCTGTGGTGGACCTGAGCGGAAGGCAGGAGCGCTACCATTTGGTGCCCCCGGGAGCGGTGATATAAAACCACCCCGCTACACAAACCAAGTTCCTCTTGAAAGGAGCCCTCGCCATGGAGCATCAAGACATTTGCTTATGACCGCCCGACTCGCTTGCTGCCCCTTGATCATCTTTGGCTCCACCTTGAAGGTCTTGAGCCACAATCCAAAGTGGGGGTAATATGGAGGAAGGCCTCACGACGACAATGAATGACGAGATATGGAGGATGGACTCGGATTCAAGTCATGGAAATCAAGACCGTAATAAAACATGAGCCCCGCACAAAGGGATCCGCTGGAAGCCTAAACCCCAAGGAAGTGGGACACGAACACCACGCTCTCACCGGCTCAGGAGTGGGAATGACCTGCCCCGAGCAGCAGCCTATGCGAGATCTCGCCGTTAGATACCGGCGCCTCGCAGCTTTAGCACGCCTTCTTCGTGACGGAGGAAGACATCCATCGCCATGCTGGTCGGAGCCGACATCGCCGAAAGTCCGGGCGCTCGAATCAAGCTTTGGGTGTTGAACTCGAAGCGAGGCTAACTCGATAGAGGGTGTAAAAGGAGAGGGCCTTGGTCTCAAGATAAAGAGGTTGAATACCAAGAGCCCACCCTGTGGGTCGATTAGGACTCGCTTTGATAGAGAAGGCAGGCCAACGGGCACGGTTGGGTTACCCACGTCCGTATTGATGAGAATCCTGAATAAGGGGCACGATCTACGCTTTGATAAGACATGCCAAGGAAACCGCCTCGCTAAACACGCCGAGGTGGAACAACAAAAACGATTCATATAAAGGCCTGGCCGTGGGTGATGTCACGCCGCTGAATACGCCAGCAGATCTGCAAGAATTATTCTCTACGGTGTTATGTGGAACTTGTTTTGCAGAGCCGACATTATCCCGGTGTTCGCAATCTTCTATAAATTATTCGAGGAAGAACCCGCTTTGCAATGCCAAGACAATATGCGCCGGACTCATTTCATTGAAGCCCGGTTCAGGGGTTACCGAGGGAGTTCCTGACTAGGGGTGTCCGGATAGCCAAACTATCATCATCGGCCGGACTCCAAGACTATGAAGATACAAGATTGAAGACTTCATTCCCGTGTCCGGATGGGACTTTCCTTGGCGTGGAAGGCAAGCTTACGATACGGATATGTAGATCTCCTACCATTGTAACCGACTGTGTAACCCTAACCCTATCAGGTGTCTATATAAACCGGAGGGTTTTAGTCCGAGGACTAACAACAATCATACCATAGGCTAGCTTCTAGGTTTAGCCTCTTTGATCTCGTGGTAGATCTACTCTTGTAACACACATCATCAATATTAATCTAGCAGGGCGAGGGTTTTACCTCCATCAAGAGGGCCCGAACTCTGGTAAAACATCGTGTCCCTTGTCTCCTCGTTACCATCCGCCTAGACGCACAGCCTGGGACCCCCACCCGAGATCCACCGGTTTTGACACCGATAATTAGCCTCAAGGCCCTTTCAGCATTTTTTGTCGCCCCAAAGAAATTCTTCAGACGCTTAAAGCACGCCTGAGACCTGACCCCTCAGAAGAGGTTAGTTCTTTTTCTTCACCATCCACATCTCAAGGTGGCAAAGAGTTCATCACTTTACAGCACCATATGAGAATGGTTGCATAGAGGCCAATCCATTTCGCTTCACATAAGAGGGGTTAGGGTAAGCATATGAATAAGGTAGAAATTCTTCGAGGACTTATGAACATATTGGTTTGAAGAATAATGCACATATTCATAGCCCTTAGCTCTACCTCGCGAGATGAGAGTTGTTAGCACGATGATAACCATATGAGGACTTTGATCCATTTGAGTAATTTGATCCACGTGAGGAATTTGGTCCGATGAGGACTTGGATCCATATGAAGAATTTGGTCCATATGAAGAGTTTGATCCGGGGTTCCTATTCTTCATGTGGTGTCATGAGGACATTCACCAAGACTTTCAAGGCACTTCTTGGGAACCCAAATTTTCTTCATAGGGGAACTGCTCCTCGAGTTAGTGCCAACATATCTAGCAAATACTTCACCATTCTGATTTTTGAACAGTTTATAGTTGAGTCAAATGACTCATCGTAAGAATGAGGAGATTCGCATGTAAAGCCGTATAAGTTAGATGGATCACCGAGGTCCCTTTGCAAAGAACCCATGAGGTTTTGGGATACCGCTTCAGCTTCCAATATGTTCCATCAAGATTGGGCTTCTCTCAAAGGCAATACCTCTTTCCTAGGGTTCCCGTTGAGGATCTGCTTTTAAGCACATCACAAAGAGTCTGATGCCCTTTGAGGCTTTTGTACATGCTCGTCATGTACAATTCCTTCAGCCGTGCATCGCCAAGGATACTAGCAATGTCCTCGATGAGGAATTAGTGATAGCAGAGGCAGGTGAAGAATTTGTAATAGCTTGAAGCATTTGAACATTCAGTGAAGAATTAGCGATTCACATTCAATGCACTTTTTAAGCATGGAGGAACAAATTTTTCCCGAGAAGCGCTGATTTGTTGAGCAAGTAATGAATCGCTGGCCCTTCGAAGATCTTCATAACTCACTCTTAGCTTCTCAAGATCTTGCTTTTAAAGAAATTCATAAGAAAGTTTCTCATGATCGCATAAGAGAGAGTTATGATGACCTGAAGGTCTGTCAAACCTAGACCAAGTCTCAAGATTTTCAACAGTGGCTTTAGTGCGATCCATTTCTTCACCTAACATATCATCACTTTTATCTAGCATGTTTTGAACCTTTTCAAAAGCCCTTTGTTGTTTTACAGCAATCTTAGCAAGTTTTGAGTAATCGGCTTTAGATCTTCATCGATTCATTTTCACTAGATTCAGAGGAGGTATATTTGAGTACCTTTTGGCACCTTTGCCATGAAGCAATAGGTGGGAGCGTAGTCATCACTATCTTCATGAGCTTTGTTGGTGAGGTCATTTTCTTCAGAGTTGAAGATGGACTTGTCGACGAAAGCAAGAGCGTAGAGCTAGACTCGCCACACTGCACTCATTCTTCTTCCCTCCTCTTCCTCTTGTTCCTCGATTCAGCTTCAGAGTCCATTTCCTTGCCAATGAATGCCCGAGCCTTTTTGGAGCTGCTTTTCTGTGAGAAGAGGGCTTTGAGGATTTTGATGATGAAGATTTTGACGATTTCTTCTTCTTCTTAGCGCCATCGTAACTCGTAATCCTTGTGTTTCTTCTTCTTTAATTCCTTTTCCCACTAAGGAAAATCTTGGATGTAGTGACCAGGTTTCTTGCATTTGTGGCAAAGTCTTCTTATAGTCATCGGATGAGGAATCACCGCTTCTTGAGGATTTTCCAAAGCGACCACGCCTTGAGAGCTTCGAATTTCTTCACGAGCAAGGCATAGCTCCTCGCCTAATTCTTCAGATCTCCAAGGCTACTACCGTAGTCTTCACACTCAGATTCAGACACAACCTTGGCCTTCGTGGCACGGTTTTTCCATAGCTAGAACCATAGAGATCTCTTTTCAGCAAGCTGGAACTCATGAGTATTTAGCCTCGAGGATATCACCGGATCAAGTGACTTGTAGTCAGACGCCTTTGTATCATCGCGCCGTAGTATCAAATGAGGAATCGTTTATCTCAACAATTTCTTCACCACCTCATGGTCGTGATGTCAAGGGCACCAAGCGCTTGAAGCTCATTTGAGATGTCAAGAGGCGATCAAGGTTTGTTGAACATTTTCGTTGTCGAGTCTTTTGAAGCAGCTTGATTTAGATTATGAAGAACATCAACTCGAGAGTCACGCTTGAGTTGAGACTCCTTCATTTACTTTGGACAGCCTGTCCTGCATGAGCTTGGCAGCTTCAAAGCACTCACTCTTCCATATTGTCCTTGCTCGATGGCCACATATGATATTCTTCGCTTGAGAATCGAGTTGCTTGAATCTCTTCACATCGGCAGCATTCGTGAGAAGGTGTGACTGAGGGAACACCATTTTCCACAACATACCGTAGATCGTTGTCAATTGCCTCAAGATGCATTCGCATCTTGTTCTTCCAAAGGGGTAGTCCGTCCCATCAAAGGTAGGACACCCTGCCGAGACCTTGATCATACTTGCGGCCCATATAACTAAAACTCCGTGGTTGAACTAAAATCACACGTAACAAGGAGTACCTTCCTCCGATACCAATTGAAAGTGCTATATCGACTAGAGGGGGGTGAATAGGCCATTTTATGAATTCTGTTGGGGAACGAGTAATTTCAAAAATTTCCTACGCACACGCAAGACCATGGTGATGGCACAGCAACGAGAGGGGAGAGTGTATGTCCACGCACTGTCAGAGACCGAAAGCGAAGCGCTATAACAACGCTGTTGATGTAGTCGACGCCTTCACGATCCGACCGATCCAAGCACCGAACGCGACGCACCTCCGAAGTTATGCACACGCTCAGCTCGATGACGATCCCCGGCCCGATCCAAAGAAAGCTGCCGAGGATGAGTTCCACAAGACGACGGGCGCAGGACGATGATGATGCTCCACCGACGCAGGCTTTCGCCAAGCTCCGCGACGATATGACTTCATCAAGCAGGCTTCACTTAAGCCCGCGACGATTTATGACCAAGTGGAATATGGTGGAGGGGGCACCGCGACACGCTAAGGAACGATCCGAGATCAACTTGTGTGTTATGGGGTGCCCCCGACTGTGAGATATAAAGGAGCAGGAGGAGGAGGCCGGCCTCAGGAGGAGGGCGCTATAAGGGGAGTCCTACTCCCACCGAGTAGGACTCTTCTTTCCTAGTCCAACTAGGAGAAGGGGGGAAAGGAGGGAAGTGGAGAAGGGAGAGGGGGCCGCCGCCCAAACCCCTTGTCCACCTGGACTGGGCTTGGGAGGGCGCGCCACCTCCCGGCTTCTTCCCACTAAGGCCCATTAAGGCCCAATACTCTTCCCCTGTATTCCCGTAACTCCCCATTCAAATTTACCCAATCACTCAGAACCTTCCGATGTCCGAATATAGTCGCCCAATATATCGATCTTACGCCTCGACCATTTCGAGATTCCTCGTCATGTCCCCGATCTCATCTCGGGACTCAACAAACTTCGCACATCAAAACTTATAAACTCATAATAAACCGTCATCGAAACGTTGTTGCGGCGGACTCACGGGTTCGAGAACTATGTAGACATGACCTAGAGCTATTCTCGGTCAATAACCAATAGCGGAACCTGGATGCCCATATTGGTTCCTACATATTCTTCAAGATCTTTATCGTCAAACCGCATAACGACATAATGCTTGTTCCTTTGTCATCGGTATGTTACTTACCCGAGATTCGATCGCTTCAGTATCCAATACCTAGTTCAATCTGCTACATCGCAAGTCTCTTTACTCGCTCCGTAATACATCATCTCACAACTAACTTATTAGTTGCAATGCTTGCAAGGCTTATGTGATGTGTATTAATGAGAAGGCTTAGAGATACCTCTCCGACAATCGGAGTGACAAAACCCAATCTCAAATACGCCAACCCAACATGTACCTTTGGAGACACCTCCGTAGTACTCCTTTATAATCACCCAGCTTACGCCAGTGACGCTTGGTAGTACCCAAAGTGTTCCTCTGTAAACGGAGTTGTATAACTCACAGTTACAGAACATGTATAGGTCATGAAGAAAGCAACAGCAATATACCAGCGCATCAAGTGCTAAGCTAACGAATGGGTTTATGTCAATCACATCATTCTCCTAATGATGTGATTCCATTAATCAAATGACAACACATGTCTATAGTTAGGAAACATAACCATCTTTTGATTAATGAGTTGTCATAGAGGCATACTAGTGATCAGATGTTTGTTTATGTATTCACACATGTATCATGTTTCCGCATATCAATTCTAGCATGAATAATAAACATTTATCATATGAAATAAGGAAATAATAATAACTTTATTATTGCCTCTAGTATGCCAGAGGCAATAATAAAAGCATTATTATTATATTTCCTTGTTCATGATAATTGTCTTTATTCATGCTATAATCAGTATTATCCGGAAATCGTAATACACGGTGAATACATAGACTACAATACGCCCCTAGTAAGCCTCTAGTTGACTAGCTCGTTGGTCAACAGATAGTCATGGTTTCGACTATGGACATCGGATGTCATTGATAACGGATCACGCCATTAGAGAATGACGGATGGACAAGACCCAATCCTAAGCATAGCACAAAGATCGTAGTTCGCTTTGCTAGAGCTTTTCCAATGTCAAGTATCTCTTCCTTAGACCATGAGATCGTGTAATTCCGGATACCGTAGGAGTGCTTTGGTGTATCAAACGCCACAACGAATCGGGTGACTATAAAGGTGCACTACATGTATCTCCGAAAGTGACCATTGGGTTGACACGGATCGAGATCGATTTGTCACCCGCATTACGGAGAGGTATCATTGGGCCCACTCGTAATGCATCATCATAATGAGCTCAAAGTGATCAAGTGTCCGGTCACGGATCATGCATTGCGGTACGAGTAAAGTGACTTGCCGGTAACGAGACTAAACGAGGTATTGGGATACCGACGATCGAAGTCTCGCAAGTAACATACCGTCTCGACAAAGGGAATAGAATACGGGTTGCTTGAACCCTTGACATCGTGGTTCATCCGATGACAACATCGAGGAGCATGTGGGAGCCAACATGGGTATCCAGATCCCGCTGTTGGTTATTGACTTGAGGTAGTCTCGTCATGTTCAGATGTCTCCGAACCCGTAGGGTCTACACACTTAAGGTTCGTGACGCTTAGGGTTAATAGGAAGACAAGTATGTGATTACCGAATGTTGTTCGAGTCCCTGATGAGATCCCTGACGTCACGAGGAGTTCCGGAATGGTCCGGAGGTAAAGATTTATATATGGAAAGTGGTTAAACGGACTGAAAGTTTCGGGGTATACCGTAATGTACCGGGCCACCGGAGGGTTCCGAGGTCCACCGAGGGGCCACCTTCCCGGGGCCACATGGGCTAAGTGGAGAGGGAGCCAGCCCCGGTGGCTGGGCGCGCCCCACCTAGGCCCATGCGGCTAGGGTTTGGGAGGGGAAACCCTAAAGGGGGCGCCCTAGCTTGGGGGCAAGCCACCCTCCCTCCTCCCTTGTCAGCCGCCCATCTAGGGTTTCCCTAGATGGCCGCCCCTTGCCCTCTCCTCCTATAAATAGAGGGTGGGGGAGGCTGCCAACACAATTGAAGGCGCAGCCCTCCTCCCCAACACCTCTCTTTCTCCACGCGAAGCTTGGGAAGCCTCACGAGAACTGCCAGACCAACCGCACCACGCCGTCCGTGCTGCCATTGAGTTGTCTTCTCAACCTCTCCTTCATTCTTGCTGGATCAAGACGGAGGAGACGCCATCGTCCCGTGACGTGTGTTGAACACGGAGGTGCTGTCCTTTCAGACTTTGGTCATCGGTGATCGGAATCACGCTGGAACGCCTTCATCATCACCACTCTCTCGAACGCCTCCACTCGATCTACAAGTGGTATGTAGATGCAAACTCTCTCTCGTAACTCGTTGCTTAGTAGAACTCATAGATGGATCTGGTGAAACCGTAGGAAAATTTTAATTTTCTGCAACGCTCCCCAACAAAGGGCATCATGAGCTAGGTCTATGCGTAGTTCTCTTTGCACGAGTAGAACACAATTTTGTTGTGGGCGTGATCTTGTCAACTTACTTGCCGCTACTTAGTCGCTTCTTGCTTCCGCGGTATTGTGGGATGAAGCGCCCGACCAACCTTACACGCATTTTACGTGAGACCGGTTCCACCGACTAACATGCACTAGTTGCATAAGGTGGCTGGCGGGTGTCTCGCTCTCCTACTTTAGTTGGAGCGGATTCGATGAACAGGGTCCTTATGAAGGGTAAATAGAAGTTGACAAGATCACGCCAGGTTATTCGAGGTAAGAAAACGTCTTGCTAGAACCCAATTGCAGCCACGTAAAAGATGCAACAACAATTAGAGGACGCCTAACTTGTTTTTGCAGCAATTGTCATGTGACGGATATGGCCAAGTTGTGATGAATGATGATATATTGTGATGTATGAGATCATGTTCTTGTAATAGGAATCACGACTTGCATGTCGATGAGTATGACAACCGCAGGAGCCATAGGAGTTGTCTTTATTTTTGTATGACTCATGGTCATTGAAGAACGCCATGTAATCTACTTTACTTTATTGCTAAACGCGTAGTCATAGAAGTAGAAGTAGTCGCTGCGTGACAACTTCATGAAGACACAATGATGGAGATCATGATGATGGAGATCATGGTGTCATGCCGGTGACAGGATGATCATGGAGCCCCGAAGATGAAGATCAAGGAGCTATATGATATTGGCCATATCATGTCACTACTTTATAATTGCATGTGATGTTTATTATGATTATACATCTTGTTTACTTAGAACGACGTAGTAAATAAGATGATCCCTTAGAACAATTTCAAGAAGTGTTCTCCCTAATTGTGCACCGCTGCTACAGTTCGTCGCTTCTAAGCACCACGTGTTAATCGGGTGTGATGGATTCTACGCTCACATACAACGGGTGTAAGCAAGATTTACACACGCAGAAACACTTAGGGTTAACTTGACGAGCCTAGCATGTAAAGACATGGCCTCGAACACGGAGACCGAAGGTCGAACACGAGTCGATGGAAGATACGATCAACATGAGAATGTTCACCGACGCAGACTAGTCCGCCTCACGTGTTGATCGGACACGCCTAGTCGACTCGGATCGTAACACTTAGATGACTAGAGGGATGTCTAATCTAAGTGGGAGTTCATTAATAATTTGATTAGATGAACTTAATTATCATGAACTTAGTCTAAAACTTTTGAATGATATGTCTTGTAGATCAAATGGCCAACGCCATGTCAACTTGAACTTCAACGCTGCTCCTAGAGAAAACCAAGTTGAAAGATGACGGCAGAACTATACGGATCGGGTCCGAACTTGAGGATCATCCTCATAGCTGCCAGAAACAATATGTCCTAGAAGGACCGCTAGGTGACGCCCTGTCCTGCAGAACCAAGACATTATGAATGCTTGGCAGTCTCGCGGTCGATGATTACTCCCTCGCTCAGGCGCATGCTTTACAGCTTAGAACCGGGCTCCAAAAGCGCTTTTGAGCATCACGGAGCATATGAGATGTTCGAGGAGCTGAAACTTGTTTTCCAAGCTCACGCCCGGTCGAGAGATATGACATCTCCGACAAGTTCTATAGTTGTAAGATGGAGGAAAATAGTTCTGCAAGGAGCACATTCTCAAGATGTCCGCTGTACAACCGTATGACCCAAATGAATATTAACCTCCCCGATGAGGCGGTCATTGACAGAATCCTCCAGCCGCCCCACCAAGCTACAAGAGCTTTGTGATGAACTACAACATGCAGGGGATGGTAAAGACCATTCCTGAAGTATTCTCTATGTCAAGTCACCGAGGTTGAAATCAAGAAAGAACATCAAGTGTTGATGGTCAATAAGACCACTAAGTTTAAGAAGGGCAAGGGCAAGAAGAATTCAAGAAGGACGGCAA
Organism: Aegilops longissima; assembly: GCA_021605205.1. NCBI lineage: Eukaryota > Viridiplantae > Streptophyta > Magnoliopsida > Poales > Poaceae > Aegilops > Aegilops longissima. Next base: position 12,405 of record JAHIAM010001933.1, on the reverse strand, counting down.
GGAGGTTGCCGCCCGCAAGCAAGTTGCCGGAAGAAGTCAAAGAATGGACCCAAGCCCGAGACTGAGTGCTTTTATTGCAAGGGAAGGGTCACCGAAGCGGAACTGCCCCAAATACTTAGCGGATAAGAAGGCCGCAACACCAAAGGTATATTTGATATACATGTAATTGATGTGTACTTACCAAGAATCGTAGTAACTCCCGGTATTTGATACCGTGCCGCTGTTCATATTTGTAACTCACAAGCAGAGCTGCGGAATAAGCGGAGATCGCGCGGCGACGAGGTGACGATGCGCGCCGGAATGGTTCCAGAGTCGATGTGATCGCTTTCGCACGCTACCTCTTCATTTACCCACGGGATTAGTTATGAACCTTAATAATTGTTATTTGGTGCCAAGTTTGAGCATGAATATTGTATCCGGATCTCGCTTAATGCGAGATGGCTACTCATTTAAACCGAGAATAATGGTTGTTCTATTTATATGAGAGATATGTTTTATGGTCATGTCCGATGGTCAATGGTTTATTCTAATGAATCTCGAGTTTAGTATTACACATGTTCATAGCGTGAATACCAAAAGATGTAAAGTTGATAACGATAGTCCCACATACTTGTGGCAATCGCCGCCTTTGGTCACATTGGTGTCAAGCGCATGAAGAAGCTCCATGCTGATGGACTTTTGGAGTCTCTTGATTATGAATCATTTGACACATGCGAACCATGCCTCATGGGCAAGATGACCAAGACTCCATTCTCTCGAACAATGGAGCGAGCAACCAACTTGTTGGAAATCATACATACCGATGTAAAAGGGTCCAATGAGCGCTGAGGCTCATGGAGGATATCGTATGTTCTCACCTCACAGATGACTTGAGTAGATATGGGTATGTCTACTTGATGAAACACAAGTCCGAGACCTTTGAAAAGTTCAAGGAATTTCAGAATGAAGTAGAGAATCAACGTGACCGAAAGATAAAATTTTACGATCGATCGTGGAGGAGAATATTTAAGTCACGAATTTGGTACACACTTAAGAAAATGTGGAATCGTTTCACAACTAACGCCTCTCGAACACCTCAACAGAACGGTGTGTCCGAACGTCGAATCGCACTCTATTGGATATGGTGCGATCTATGATGTCTCTTACCGATTTACCGCTATCATTTTGGGGATACGCCTAGAGACAGCTACATTCACTTTAAATAGGGCACCGCCTAAATCCGCTGAGACGACACCGTATGAATTATGGTTTGGGAAGAAACCTAAGCCGTCGCTTCTAAAAGTTTGGGGATGCGATGCTTATGTCAAGAAACTTCAACCTAAAAGCTCGAACCCAAGTCGAAAAATGCGCTTCATAGGATACCCTAAGGAAACCTTTGGGTATACCTTCTACCTTAGATCCGAAGGCAAGATCTTTGTTGCCGTGAACGGAACCTTTCGAAAAAGAGTTTCTCTCGAAAGAAGTAAGGGAGGAAAGTAGAACTCGATGAAGTACTACCTCTTGAACAGATAGTAGTGCAGCTCAGAAAATGTTCCCGTGATGCCTACACCAACCAAGAGGAAATTCATGATGATGATCAAGGTACTTCGGATCAAGTTGCTACCGAACTCAGAGGTCCACTAGGACACGCCCGCACTGCAGTGGTACGGCAACCCTGTCCCGGAAATCATGTTGTTAGACAACAATGAACCTTCAACTATGAAGAAGCAATGGCGGCCCAGATTCCAACAAATGGCTAGAAGCCATGAAGTCCGAGATAGAATCCATGTATGAAAACAAAGTGTGGACTTTGACCGACTTTGTTCGATGATCGGCGAGCGATAGAAAACAAATGGATCTTTAAGAAGAAGACGGACGCGATGGTAATGTCACCATCTATAAAGCTCGACTTGTCGCTAAGGGTTATCGGCAAGTTCAAGGGATTGACTACGATGAGACTTTCTCTCCCGTAGCTAAGCTTAAGTCCGTCTCAATCATGTTAGCAATTGCCGATACTATGATTATGAGATATGGCGATGGACGCCAAAACAGCTTCTCCTTAACGGCTATCTTAAGGAAGAGTCAGATATGATACAGCCGGAAGGTTTTGTCGATCCTAAGAATGCTCACAAAGTATGCAAGCTCCAGGATCCATTTATGGGCTGGTGCAAGCATCTCGAGTTAGAACATTCGCTTGATGAGATGATCAAAGGCTTAGTTTATGCGCATTTATGGAGAAGCCTCATGCATACAAGAAAGTGAGTGGGAGCTCAGAGCATTTCTCATATTATATGTAGATGACATACTTGATGGGAAATGATATAGAATTCTTGGACAGCATTAAGGCCTACTTGAATAAGTGTTTTCAATGAAGGACCTTGGAGAAGTTGCTTATATATTAGGCATCAAGATCTATAGAGATAGATCGAGACGCCTCATAGGTCTTTCACAAAGCACATACCTTGATAAGATTTTGAAGAAGTTCAAATGGATCAGTCCAAGAAAGGGTTCTGCCTGATTGCAAGGTGTGAGATTGAGCTCACTCAATGCCCACCACGGCAAAAGATAAAGAAGAGATGAGTGTCATCCCCATGCTTCAGCCATAGGATCTATTATGTATGCCATGTCAGGTACTGCACTGATGTAAACCTTGCCGTAAGTTTGGTAGGAAGGTACCAAAGTAATCCCGCAAGGAACACCGGACAGCGGTCAAGAATATCCCAAGCACCGAAAAGGACAAAGGACATGTTTCGCTTATGGAGGTGACGAAGAGCTCGTCAGAATGGGTTACGCCGACGCTTAGCTTCGACACGATCCGATGACTCTAAGTCACAAACCGGATACGTATATGTTGAATGGTGGAGCAAGAAGCTGGTGCAGCTGCAAGCGTAGCGCCGTATGGATCTACATGTGAAGCGGAGTACATGGCAGCCTCGAGGCAGCGATGAAGCAATTTGGGTGAAGGAGTTCATCACCGACCTAGGAGTCATACCCAATGCGTCGGGCCGATCAAACTCTTCTATGACAACACCGGAGCTATTGCACTTGCCAAGGAGCCTGTGTTTCACAAGAAGACCAGCACATCAAGTTGCCGCTCAACTCCATCCGTGAAAATGTTCAGAATGGAGACATAGAAATTTGAAGTGCATACGGATCTGAATGTCGCAGATCCGCTGACTAAACCTCTTCCATGGGCAAAACATGATCAACACCGTAACTCTATGGGTGTTCGATTCATCACAATGTAAACTAGATTATTGACTTAGTGCAAGTGGGAGACTGTTGGAAATATGCCCTAGAGGCAATAATAAAAGCATTATTATTATATTTCCTTGTTCATGATAATTGTCTTTATTCATGCTATAACTCGTATTATCCGGAAATCGTAATACACGTGTGAATACATAGACTACAATACGCCCCTAGTAAGCCTCTAGTTGACTAGCTCGTTGGTCAACAGATAGTCATGGTTTCTGACTATGGACATCGGATGTCATTGATAACGGATCACGCCATTAGAGAATGACGGATGGACAAGACCCAATCCTAAGCATAGCACAAAGATCGTAGTTCGCTTTGCTAGAGCTTTTCCAATGTCAAGTATCTCTTCCTTAGACCATGAGATCGCAATTCTTGGATACCGAGGAGTGCTTTGGTGTATCAAACGCCACAACGAATCGGGTGACTATAAAGGTGCACTACGTATCTCCGAAGTGACCATTGGGTTGACACGGATCGAGATCGATTTGTCACCCGTGTTACGGAGAGGTATCACCGGGCCCACTCGTAATGCATCATCATAATGAGCTCAAAGTGATCAAGTGTCCGGTCACGGATCATGCATTGCGGTACGGTAAAGTGACTTGCCGGTAACGAGACTAAACGAGGTATTGGGATACCGACGATCGAGTCTCGCAAGTAACATACCGCCCGACAAAGGGAATAGAATACGGGTTGCTTGAACCCTTGACATCGTGGTTCATCCGATGACAACATCGAGGAGCATGTGGAGCCAACATGGGTATCCAGATCCCGCTGTTGGTTATTGACTTGAGGTAGTCTCGTCATGTTCAGATGTCTCCCAACCCGTAGGGTCTACACACTTAAGGTTCGTGACGCTTAGGGTTAATAGGAAGACAAGTATGTGATTACCGAATGTTGTTCTGAGTCCCTGATGAGATCCCGGACGTCACGAGGAGTTCCGGAATGGTCCGGAGGTAAAGATTTATATATGGAAAGTGGTTAAACGGACTGGAAAGTTTCGGGGTATACTGTAATGTACCGGGCCACCGGAGGGTTCCGAGGTCCACCGGAGGGGCCACCCCTGGGGCCACATGGGCTAAGTGGAGAGGAGCCAGCCCCTGGTGGCTGGGCGCGCCCCACCTAGGCCCATGCGGCTAGGGTTTGGGAGGGGAAACCCAAAGGGGCGCCTCAGCTTGGGGGGCAAGCCACCCTCCTCCTCCCTTGGCCGCCCATCTAGGGTTTCCCTAGATGGCCGCCCCTTGCCCTCTCCTCCTATAAATAGAGGGGTGGGGAGGGCTGCCAACACAATTGAAGGCGCAGCCCTCCCTCCCCAACACCTCTCTTTCTCCACGCGAAGCTTGGCGAAGTCCCGCCGAGAACTGTCAGACCAACCGCACCACGCCGTCAGGCTGCCATTGAGTTGTCTTCTCAACCTCTCCTTCATTCTTGCTGGATCAAGACGGAGGAGACGCCATCGCCTCGCACGGTGTTGAACACGGAGGTGCTGTCCTTTCAAGACTTTGGTCATCGGTGATCGGAATCACGTTGGGAACGCCTTCATCATCACCACTCTCGAACGCCTGCATCGATCTACAAGTGGTATGTAGATGAAAACTCTCTCGTAACTCGCTGTTTAGTAGAACTCATAGATGGATCTTGGTGAAACCGAGGAAAATTTTAATTTTCTTCAACGCCCCAACAGTTTGCATTTCATACAATAAAGCTTGACAACCATATGGCTCCTCGCCAGCTGTCGATAACTTCGGTTACAAAACATGATCATCTCATACAATAAAATATAGCATCACGCCTTGACCATATCACATCACAACATGCCCTGCAAAAACAAGTTAGACGCCCTCTACTTTGTTGTTGCAAGTTTTACGTGGCTGCTACGGGCTGAGCAAGAACCGCTTACCTACGATCAAAACCACAACGATAGTTTGTCAAGTTGGTGCTGTTTTAACCTTCGCAAGGACCGGGCGAAGCCACACTCGGTTCAACTAAAGTGAGAGAGATGTACACGCCGTCACCTTTTAGCAACGAAAGTGCTCAAGCGGTGAAACCAGTCTCGCCGAAGCTGCACGCTGCATGTCGGTCCGGCCGCTTCATCTCACAATACCGCTGAACCAAAGTATGACATGCTGGTAAGCAGTATGACTTATATCGCCCACAACTCACTTGTGTTCTACTCGTGCATATGACATCAACGCATAAAACCAGGCTCGATGCCATCGCTGGGGAACGTAGTAATTTCAAAAATTTCCACGCACACGCAAGACCATGGTGATGGCACAGCAACGAGAGGGGAGAGGTATGTCCACGCACTGTGAGACCGAAAGCGAAGCGCTATAACAACGCTGTTGATGTATTCAGACGCCTTCACGATCCGACCGATCCAAGTACCGAACGACGGCACCTCCGAAGTTCTGCAGACATCGCTCAGCTCGATGACGACCTTCGGCCCGATTCAGCAAAGCGCCGGGATGAGTTCCACAAGACGACGGCGGCAGGACGATGATGATGCTCCACTGACGCAGGGCTTCGCTTAAGCCCGCGACGATATGACTTCATCAGCGCAGGCTTTCTTAAGCTCCGCGACGATATGACCAAGTGGAATATGGTGGAGGGGGGCACCGACACGGCCAAGGAATGATCCAGAGATCAACTTGTGTGTTATGGGTGCCCCTGCCCCTCGTGAGCATAAAGGAGCAAGGAGGAGGAGGCTGCCCTAGGAGGAGGGCTGCTAAGGGGAGTCCTACTCCCACCGGGAGTAGGACTCCTTCTTTCCTAGTCCAACTAGGAGAAGGGGAAAGGAGGAAGTGGAGAAGGATGGAGAGGGGGCCGCCCTCAAACCCCTTGTCCACCCGGACTGGGCTTGGGAGGGCGCGCGCCACCTCCCGGCTCCTTCCCACTAAGGCCCATTAAGGCCCAATACTTTCCCCCAGATTCCCGTAACTCCCCAGATCTCAAATTTACTCAATCACTGAACCTTTCCGATGTCCCAATATAGTCGCCCAATATATCGATCTTTACGCCCTCGACCATTTCGAGACTCTCGCCATGTCCCCGATCTCATCTGGGACTCCAAACAAACTTCGTACATCAAAACTTTTAAACTCATAATAAACCGTCATCGAACGTTGTTGTAAGGACCTCACGGGTTCGAGAACTATGTAGACATGACCTAGAGCTATTCTCGGTCAATAACCAATAGCGGAACCTGGATGCCCATATTGGTTCCTACATATTCTTCAAGATCTTTATCGGTCAAACCGCGATAACTACATACGTTGTTCCTTTGTCATCGGTATAGTTACTTACCCGAGATTCGATCGCCGGTATCCAATACCTAGTTCAATCTCGCTATCGCAAGTCTCTTTACTGCTCCGAATACATCATCTCACAACTAACTTATTAGTTGCAATGCTTGCAAGGCTTATGTGATGTATTACCGAGAAGGCCTAGAGATACCTCTCCACAATCGGAGTGACAAAACCTAATCTCAAATACGCCAACCCAACATGTACCTTTGGAGACACCTCAGTACCCTTTATAATCACCCAGCCATGCTAGACGCTTGGTAGTACCCAAAGTGTTCCTCCGTAAACGGAGTTGCATAACTTCATAGTTACAGAACATGTATAGGTCATGAAGAAAGCAATAGCAATATACCAAGCGATCAAGTGCTAAGCTAACGGAATGGTTCATGTCAATCACATCATTCTCCTAATGATGTGATCCCATTAATCAAATGACAACACATGTCTATAGTTAGGAAACATAACCATCTTTGATTAATGAGCTAGTCAAGTAGAGGCATACTAGTGACTCGTATGTTTGTTCATGTATTCACACATGTATCATGTTTCCGTTAATACAATTCTAGCATGAATAATAAACATTTATCATGAAATAAGGAAATAAATAATAACTTTATTATTGCTCTAGGGCATAAATAAATTCTTCACCGAGGAATTTGTCGGTGAGGAAATTCCTTAGCTAAGAACTACTTGCAGCGAATAAGTACTCAAAAGTAAGCATAACAAAATGCGGGCATGGTCATCATGATGAAATGAAGACAAACAAATAGTACAGAAAGCGTAAACACGGATAACACAAGATGAAGACAACAAAGAGTATAGAATGCCTTTTTATGATATCATTCTGGTCAAAGGACTTTGACCATCCAGAAAAAATAGCAAAACAATAAAAAGAATCTGAATTTTGTGGATCAAGATAGTCATGTCCGCAAGGCGCTGCAAATTTTTTGTGTTGGTTGACATCGGAGCTGTGGGCAAAGGAAAACAAAATAATTTATGCCTATGAACAGTAAATTCAAAAAAGTAGCAACAAAATTTTAAAAATGATTATTTTTGCTTTAAAGAGGCTTCAAAGGCACAAGGTGCTTGCAAGTTTTGGTGATCAAATGACGACGAGGCGCCTAGAGAAACAAAAACAAAATAGTGCATTTTTTCAACGTTTTTTGAGCTAAATTTTGTTTTTTTTTCTCCACGAGCTCCTACGATGTCCAAACACAACAAAAATGTGCACACATCTTTGCGCACCTGAGTATCTTCTGTCCCACAAAATTTCATATTTTTTGATTTTTTCTTTTTTTGAATTTACTGTTCACATGCGCATAAAATTTATGTTTTCCTTGCCACGAAAGCCCCAGTGATGTCCTAATGGCATGAAAATATGTACACACCTTGCAGACATGAGTATCTTCGATCCCACAAAGTTTCATTTTTTGCTATTTTTTCAAAGACGTCAAAGCCCTTTGACCGGATCGGTAACGGCAATGTATGGGCATTTCTATAAGTGAAACTAACGATGAGGGGCAAAACTGAGCATACCTAAAAATTAGGGCAAAACCGAGCATACCTAAAAATTAGGGGCAAACTGAGTAGTGGGTCTGAAAGAAGGGCATAGATGTAAATGTCCCTAATAATAATGAGATATGCATTCTGTACAAAAAATAACAATCACCAGTGAATGAAATGCAAATAGAAATATGTAGAAACACGCACTAACCTCTTATTTTTGCACAAGCTACATTAATTTCAATTATTTATGAATATTTATAGGCTCAACAAACATGTATATTGAGACATTGATTAAAACATCATTGTAACTTCAAGAATGAGTGCCATGCAATTATCACTGCATTTCAAAAACATCACCTTACACTTGCTTCCCTATACATGCATTCGCCTCACATAATTGAAGTTTCTTTGATGTCCAAATCCAAAATACCAAGTCCTCTGCAACTTTTAGGCATACACACAACAAACCAGTTAACTAGATGGTATTTCTTCTTATCCCGAGTCTCTTGCCAAACCATCATGGCTCTGCTAGCATTCGTTGTATTAAGCACACCTTTATGAGCCTCCATAAAAGACAACATAAAAAGGGGAATGCTGCTCAACAATCCCGAGAAAGGAAATGCGTGAGATATTATCTTTTACAATAACAACGCCTACTATTTATCGCCAAAGTAAACATCACAAAGATTGTATGCAGGAGAATAATATTTTCCGGCCCCAAAATTCTTGTCTTAGATTTGTCTACATAGGGATGTATCTATTCATATTTTAGTGTTAGATACATCCGTATCTAAATAAATTTAAGACAAGAATTTTGGGATGGAGGGAGTATTTGTTCATTCTAAAATTTAGAGTATGTTTTTTCCAAAGTCTATAAGCGTATATATTAGAAATAAAATAAGTCTAGGCTGTACAAAATTGTCCCTAACGAAAAAAAATTAAGAACAAGCCCAAGTGGGATTCATCATCCCAACCTCCGCAAGCCAAAACCGCAACGCGAGCCTTTCCCTGTGCCACACCTCATTATAACCACGACTGAGAACTCATTGCTACAAAAACTCTAGTTCCATAGGGCACGCAACGAAAGGATCCAACGCCTATCGACATAAAGGGGGGGGGGGGGGGGGTGAGGGCGTGCATGCCGATCCAGAGGGTGCGGGGCGTCCAGGGCCAACCATAGTGTGCGCCACTAAGTCACAAGACAACATGGAGGGGTTGGTCGCCGCTTGGACATGAAAGATCTCTCTAGCAGAGGAGGGGTTGTGCACTTTGGAGCGTGGTGGCCATAGTAGTGGCAGGTGCATCATATGTCAGGACGACACTCAAGAGAGGATAGATGGGACTTGACAACGCGATAGCCGTATGCGAAAATACATCAAGAAGCCTCAGGCGTGGCGCTGCCGAGGTGATCATGGCGCAAGCCCCACCTTCGACCACCAAGAAGCTTCCAATCTCTCATGCTAGTCAATGACATCAACTTCCCCCCGATAAACCTCGGATCAAGATCATGATGCGTGACTTGGCAAGCATGCTTGGATAGCACGAACGATTCATAGAGCGGGCGGTGGCAGGACCATGGCAGTGTTGCACCGGAGTCGCCGAATGAGGGGTTGGATTCGTTCAGGGGAGCAGCTACCCTAGCAGACAACGTGGGAAACACCATGCGAGCAGAGAGAGGGTGAGGATGGAGGAGCCTCATGTCGAGAGCAGGTGGTTGCCGGCACCACAGTGGCATCCCCGACGAGGGTTGGGGTTGGTGCCGAGGTAGGAGTGGCCACCGACAACTGCCTAGGGGCACAAGAGCTACAGTGAAAAGGCAGTTGTTTTCTTTTGTTATGAAACCGTGCATCACACCAAAAATGTCCAATGGACTATGTTGTTGTTGTGCCACAATGTAGAAGCAACCCATGTGGATCGTGGATACATGGAGTAGAGGAGAGTCGCCGACATGCTTAGGTAGGCCCGAGGGCCGCTGAAGTCGGGCTGACACTGCTGATGGCCCCGAGGACTCGAGGTAATGGTGTAGAAGAGAGGGGCTGAGTTGGCGCGCTGGTGGTGGTGCTGTATTTGATGGGGAAGAATTGTGACGGGAGGAGGAGAAAAGAGTTGGAGGCGGAGACAGCAGAGATGGTTCAGCCCTTAACCGAAGTTTTGTGTTCTTCCAAAATATAAGATTGACTAGGAGTTTTGAGTTCTTCTCCCATGTCCTTAACTAGTCCACCATATTATTTGGCTGGGATCTTCACATCATCATGTTCCCACCTTTTTTCTAAAAATAAGCTCACAAGGAAGTTTTTTTCTTCAAATTCGCAAAAGGCGCGATTATATTATATATAACGAAGGGTGGAATTACCCTAGTCCATCATGCGGTGATATATAGGTCGCCATGCTTGGCACTCTTGTCTCAAAGTATACATCAACGGTCCTAATCGAGGGCAAAACTCGTTTAACACAACCAATTCCTATGCTTCCAAAGCACCCACATTCCGAGAAGTAGAACTGCCCTTATGTCTTGACTTGTGCCCCACCAAAGTCTTGTTTAGGCACCACGCCAGCCTCCTAGCTGCCTAGTCCGCCTTCCTAGGGTCGTGCAGATCGCCATTCACACTGCTCGTATGGCGACACAACCTAGCATGATGTTGTTCATAGATTCGCCGGTTTGGCGCAGAAGGGCAAGATTCTCGTGTGGTAGCCCCTCCTAGGAAGCTTATCCGAATGGTAGCATCTATTCTTGATCGCGAGCCACGCAAATAAATGGCATTGTAGCGCGCCTGACCTCCACGCACTCAACCATAGGAACCACCTCTCGCCAACAATTTTATGCATACGCTGAACGATGGAGAAATCACCATTGCCTTCCCAAGACCATCAAATTTTTGGCCATTGCTATATTCCCCTCTTTTCTCTTGTCCCCTCCCTCCCCCGCGTTGTCTCCTCCGAGGAGACTCGAGGGTAACCCTAGCCGCCACCGCCGCCTCCCCCCTCCTTCCTCTCCGCCACCGAGGTGTGCTCCGGCGCACGCCGACACCGGCGAAGGTGGCCGCGGGATTCGGGCGGCTGCACGACTGTGTAGGGCTCGCACGGGCGGCGGCCCCGCAGTGAGGGCGGGTGGCCTCGTGGCGGGTCGCCCCACTGGTGCAGGCTAGGCGCTCGGTCTCGGGTGTCGAGGCGGCGGCCGAGGTAGCCGGTGTGCATCCTCCCCGCAGGTATGCCATCGCTCGATGAAGCCCATCCCTCCGCCCGATCCGCTTCTTCCTTCGCTGGATTTGGGTCCTAGTGGCTTATGCCGCTGCTCCCGGCTGGTGGCTGCGCCGGATCTCGCCGGGCGGAGTTGGATCCGGGAAACCTCGGGCCGCCGTGGCGGTCACACCAAAGGCGACGCTTGGGCGCCGCTCCTCCTTGGAGATTGTGGTGTGGGTCCTCGTCGGTGTCAAACCGCGGATCTCGGTAGGGGGTCCCAATCAGGCGCCTAGGCGGATGGTAACAGGAGACAAGGGATATGATGTTTTACCCAGGTTCGGGCCCTCTTGATGGAGGTAAACCCACGCCCCGCTTGATTAATATTGATGATGTGTGTTACAAGAGGATCTACCACGAGATCAAAGAGGCTAAACCCTAGAAGCTAGCCTATGGTATGATTGTTGTTCGTCCCACGGATCAAAAACCTCCGGTTTATATAGACACCGGAGAGGGCTAGGTTACACAGAGTCGGTTACGATGGTAGGAGATCTACATATACGACGCCAAGCTTGCCTTCCATGCTAAGGAAAGTCCCATCCGACATGGGACTAAGTCTTCAATCTTGTATCTTCATAGTCTTGGAGTCCGCCGATGATAATAGTTCGCTATCCGACACCCCTAATCCGAACTCCTCAAGAGTCCCTAACCAGGCTTCAATGACGACGAGTCCGCGCGCTGATTGTCTTCGCATTGCGAGGCGGTTCCTCCTCCTAATACTTCATAGAAGGTTTTGAACACAAGGATAGTGTCCGCTCGCAAAACAAGTTCCACATAACACCGTAGAGAGAATAATTTTTGCATAGATCTGCTGACGATTCCGCGGCGTGACATCACACCACGCCAGGCCTTTATATGAATCATTTTTACCGTTCCGCCAGCGTGGTTTAGCGAGGCGGTTTTTGGCACGCCTTATCAAAGCATAGATCGTGCCCCTTATTCCGGATTCTCATCAATACGGACGCAGTAACCCAACTGCGTCTGCTGGCCTGCCTCCTCTATCAAAGGCGCAGTCCTAATCGACCACGGGTGGGCTCTTGGTATTCAACCTCTTTATAATGAGACCAAGGCCCTCTTCTTTACACCTCCATCGAAGTTCGCTTTGCGCTCGAGTTCC
>JAHIAM010001932.1:0-126235 GCA_021605205.1 Aegilops longissima | reverse complement strand
TGTCCGGCCTTCACGAGGCGCCGGATGTCCGGCTAGCAGGCCGGATGTCTGGGCTGGTGCGGCCACTTCTGCCGATTCGGGTGCGGGGCGCCGGATTTCCGGGCCACAGGCCGGATATCCGGGCTGGGGGCCGGATGTCCGGGGCCTGACGCCGGATGTCCGGGCCATGTAGACATGGGCAGCTTGGCTGATGCTGAGGTCGACGCTCCAGGGGCCGGATGTCCGGGGCCTTGGCCGGATGTCCGGGGCCTGGAAGGTGAACTTGCCTGTTTCCGTTGGTTCTCTTCTTCCATGGACTTGGCAGCTTGTCCGTCTTCACGTGCATCCTCGGGAGGTTCCCCTTGACACCTAATCATGCATAGCATATCGGACTTAGGTAGTAGCCATGTCTCACATGCGGAAAGGGAAGATTCGGAAAGGAGCGAGTTCACCTTAGGTCCAATGGCGTAGGCTTGAGTGAACATGGGGATGATCGTCGGATGCTCCGCATCATCTCCCCTCCCTTGGGAAAGATCCGACCTCGGATCGAAATCCTCATCACCATGGAAACGGTTGTCGTGGATGGACTTGTAGTAGGACGAAGTGGAAGACATTGCGCAATCCAAGTACTCCAAGGTGTCTTCGTAGTGGTATATATGCAAAAAGATCAAACACAAGCGACACTCGGAAATACAATGGTTAGCGCACACAAAGTGTCCATCATGTAAGAATGAGTCTGTGAGGTAAGATTGTCGTGACAAAGCGCATGAAGCTTATCAAGATTTTCTAGAATGAGATGCAAAGCATTCATGGGAACAAAAGCATGGTGCACAAAGCGACAAATTCTACCATTGTGCAAAATGATGTCATAGAGAGACGGTTCATCAATAACATGAATATGTGATGCGGAGCATCCCACGTTCATCACCATGTACACTCCGACTACTCTCCAAGCCCCAAGGATACATGAGATGAGACCTCGACTATTCGCCATTGGACACAAGGTGAACCCGTTCCTAAATGCTTCCCCTTTCCATTTGTGTGAGACATGGTTGCTGATAGAGGCAAAGGTGTCCCGATGTTTCGATGAGATGGTGGCTATCGTTTCTGTGGGAGTCGACCTTGACGATCCGACTACGAACGTGCGAGACGTCGCGCTTAGCAATCGCTAAACCAACTTCCGAGGGTTATTGACCACGCCGAGCACGATCAACTGACCACGAGGGCCTGTTTCCTGCGAGCAAACGAAGAACAAGCAAGAAACTGAGATTGCAATCTGGATATTGCGAATATAAGATGAAAGCTTTATTGATCAAGGTGGGGTTCTGTGGCGCTTTGTCTGGTCGTTGAACACAAACGGCACGCCAAGTTGCAGCTATGGCGAACTTTTAATCTAAACAAAACCCAAGGTCTAAACGGTGCCCTAAGGGCTGTATATATGGAGGAAGAGGGGGAATTTCGTGGCCCTTGGTGGAGGGGTCCAAATCAACCCTAACTCTTGTTTCCCCACACATACGGACTCTAAAACAGCCTATACTTAAGTATTTCGAAATTACATGGGCCTGGCCCACTAATAAGGTGACGCAGCACCTAGAATAGCCTCGGACGACATTTATGAAGTAGCATCTTGTATATTTCGTCCAAGGCTTCATGCACCCATTATGGTGGCTTTAAAGTCCTGAAATCATCACTTGTAACTCCGTTTGTTCCCCTTGCATGGCATTATCTCCATGCTTGTTCTTGCTCCAATGTCCATCCTTCTCCAAGCTAGGGCCTTCATTTGTAAGCAAAACAAATGTATCCAATTTAGGCAGCATCATATTCTCATGAACATTAGAATCATTACCAAGAAACGAAAGTACACGATAATTTAATTGGCGTCATGCGAGCTCTAGTAATTGGTCCAAGATATGTAGCAGTAGGGGCTGTGGGTGTAACAATGGTATTGATGTCCTCATCATCCTCCCTTCTTGAAATGAAGTCGCCCTCGACGGAAGCTCATATTCCTCACCCAAATAAGGCTTCAAATCTGCAATGTTAAAAGTGGACTAACCCCAAAATCTGCAGGCAGCTCAAGTTTATATGCATTATCATTTATTTTCTCTAACACCTTAAATGGACCATCAAGACGTGGCATTAGCTTTGATTTGCATAAATTAGGAAACCTATCCTCACGCAAATGTAACCAAACAAGATCTCCAGTGCAAAGACAACATGTTTTCTACCCTTATCTCCAGCAAGTTTATATTTAGCATTCATACGCTCAATGTTTTCCTTAGTTATCTCATGCATTTTAAAATCAATTCAGCACGTTCTTTAGCATCAAAATTAACCTTCTCCAAGATGGAAGAGGCAACAAATCAATAGGTGCACGAGGTAGGAAGCCATACACAATTTCAAAAGGGCACATCTTAGTAGTAGAATGCAATGAACGATTATAAGCAAATTCAATATGAGGCAAGCATTCTTCCCACATTTTCTTATTATTCTTCAAAACAGCCCTAAGCATAGTAGACAATGTTCTATTGACTACTTCAGTTTGTCCATCGGTTTGGGGTGACAAGTAGTACTAAAAGCAGTTTAGTCCCCAACTTAGCCCATAAACATCTCCAAAAGTGGCTAAGAAATTTAGTATCACGATCTGAAACAATAGTATTTGGCACACCATGCAAGCGAATAATTTCACGAAAGAACAAATCAGCAACATTAACATCATCGCTTTTATGACATGGTATAAAGTGTGCCATCTTCGAGAATCTATCCACGACAACAAATATGCTATCCTCCCTTCTTTGTTCGAGGTAAACCTAAAACAAAGTCCATAGATATATCCTCCCAAGGAACACTAGGCACAGGCAAAGGCATATATAAACCATGAGGATTGAGTCGTGACTTAGCTTTTTGACATGTAGTGCAGCGAGCAACAAAACGCTCAACATCCCGCCTCATCTTTGGCCAAAAGAAATGTGTAGCAAGTATATCCTCCGCCTTCTTGACGCCAAAGTGTCCCATTAATCCTCCTCCATGCGCCTCCTGCAACAACAAAAGACTAACAGAGCTAGCAGGAATGCATAGTTTGTTAGCACGGAACACAAAACCATCATTAATAACGAACTTGTTCCATGTTCTTCCTTCTTTACAATTCTGCATTACATCTTTAAAATCAGCATCATGCACATATTGATCTTTGATGGTCTCCAAACCAAATATTTTGAAGTCAAGTTGTGAAAGCATAGTATAGCGACGAGACAAAGCATCAAGAATAACATTTTCTTTACCCTTCTTGTGTTTAATGACATAAGGGAAAGTCTCAATGAATTCAACCCATTTAGCATGTCTACGATTCAGTTTAGCTTGACTTTTAATATGTTTCAAAGATTCATGATCGAATGTATAACAAATTCTTTGGGCCATAAATAATGTTGCCATGTCTCTAAAGTCCTAACAAGAGCATATAATTCTTTGTCATAAGTAGAATAGTTCAGACTAGGCCCACTCAATTTTTCGAAAAGTATGCAACAGGTTTGCCATCTTGTAATAACACACCTCCTAATCCAATTCCACTAGCATCACATTCAAGCTCAAAAGTCTTATTAAAGTCGGGAAGTTGGAGTAAAGGAGCATGTGTCAACTTATCTTTCAATACCGTGAAGGCTTCTTCCCGTATGCGGTACCCCAAACAAAAGGCACATCCTTCTTTGTAAGCTCATTGAGAGGTGCAGCAATGGTGCTAAAGTCTCTCACAAAACGCCTATAGAAACCAGCGAGTCCAAGAAAACTCCTCACTTGTGTGACCGCTTTGGGCGGCCAACTCTCAATAGCTTCAATCTTGGCTTTATCAACTTCAATTCCTGTGGAGTAACAACATAGCCAAGAAAAGATACTCGGTCGGTGCAAAAGGTGCACTTCCCAAGGTTACCAAACAAACGTGCATCACGAGAGCATTAAAAACAGCACGTAAATGTTCCAAATGTTCTTCCAAAGATTTGCTATAAATCAGTATATCATCAAACTAAACTACCACAAATCGTCCAATGAAAGCACGTAAAACTTCGCTCATTAATCTCATGAAAGTACTAGGAGCATTAGTTAACCCAAAAGGCATGACTAACCACTCATATAATCCAAACTTAGTTTTAAATGCTGTTTTCCATTCATCTCCCAATTTCATACGAATTTGATGGTATCCACTACGCAAATCAACTTTGGAGAATATTGTAGAGCCACTCAATTCATCAAGCATATCATCTAGCCTAGGAATAGGATGACGATAACGAATAGTAATATTATTAATGCCTCTACAATCAACACACATACGCCGACGCACCATCCTTTTTAGGCACTAGTATAATAGGAACAGCACAAGGACTAAGAGATTCGCGATATAACCTTTGTCGAGCAGCTCCTGTACTTGACGATAATCTCCTTCGTCTCCTCCGGATTGGTACGGTATGGTGCGCGGTTGGGTAGCGATGCACCGAATTAAGTCAATTTGATGCTCAATCCCACGAATAGGTGGTAATCCGGTGGCACGCCTTGTGGGAAGACGCCGTGAACTCCCCGCAAAATGTTAGTGACAGCAGGGGCAAAGAGGAAGGCACGCCCTCGAATGAAAATAATGCCTCTTTGCACACAAAAGCATAGCAAACAGATTTGCTAGAATCTAGCTCATCAATATCAGATTTGGTGGCAAATAAACATGCACTTTTCAGTTTAATTTCGAAGCAACATTAGATGGTTTA
Source organism: Aegilops longissima (assembly GCA_021605205.1). Classification (NCBI taxonomy): domain Eukaryota; kingdom Viridiplantae; phylum Streptophyta; class Magnoliopsida; order Poales; family Poaceae; genus Aegilops; species Aegilops longissima. The sequence goes on along the minus strand of JAHIAM010001932.1, from coordinate 121,514 downwards.
TTATTAGGCTTCATTTGTTGCTCAAATTCTTTTGCCACAATCTGATTGTCACTCTTATTTTCTCCTGTTTTGCTTTATTAGCTCTATTAATATCATCTTTCAAAATGGAATCAGAGTCATAGGAAGCAAAGTAATATTTTTATCCTTGTGAACAAGAGTATACTGATTGTTTCTACCATGGTGTACAGAATTTTTATCAAATTGCCATGGTCTACCAAGTAATAAGGAACATGCTTGCATAGGTACCACATCACAATCAACATAATCAGCATATGTAGAGATACTAAAATGCACACGAATAGTACGTGTTACCTTAACCTTGCCGCTGTTGTTGAACCATTGGATGTAGTAAGGATGTGGATGTGGTCTTGTGGTGAGAGAAAGCTTCTCACCATATCCATGCTAGCTGTTGTTGCAGCTCCTCCATCTATGATGACGCTAATAGAACGTTCCTTCACAACTCCCTTTGTATGGAACAAGTTATGCCTCTGATTTTGCTCAGCTTGTGTAACCTGCACACTCAAAACACGTTGAGCAACTAAACATTCATACCTGTCAAGATCTTCAAGCAGCCATGTATTGCGTCTCGGGATCGTAATCATCTCCATCGTGTTCTTCATGTGTAATAAGAGCCAAAGTCTCTTCATCATAGTCACTAGCAGACTCATACCCACCATCCTCGGTAGCAATCATCACACGCTGAGATGTGCATTCTCTCAAAAAATGTCCTCTTCCCTTACAACGACGACAAATAATATCACTTGTGTGCCCTGTTGACGCCATGGAAGAAGAAGAGCTCTGTAGGCCCAGCAGTGTACTCTTGGCGATAGTGGTGGTTGTGCCCGCTTTCTTGTATCACGGTTGAGGTGGCAGCCGGCGGAGGTGCCGTGTAGTAGAACGTGTGGAAGTAGATGATGCACGTGGTGTCCATGATGAAGGTCGACCTGCGAGAAAAGTTAGTCCGCGCCAAGGCCTGCCGATCCTGCACTTCACGCTCAGCTTTACAAGCAAGATGGAATAATCGAGTGATATTATTATAATCCTTGTAGTCTAGAATGGTCTGAATCTCTATTTAATCCACCCGTAAAACGCAAGCATAGCTTCATTCTCCTCAACAATACCACATCTAATCAAGCCAGTTTGTAATTCCTGATAATATTCTTCACCGAATTTTTCCTTGTCTTAAGCGCTGTAATTTTGAAGTAATTCACGCTGATAATATGGTGGAACCCAACGAGTACGCATAGCAGTTTTCAAAGCAGCCCAAGTAGCTGGACAGGATATAATCTACAATGTTCGACCACCAAACACATGCAAAGCTAGTGAAAGCACAAACAGCAGCAGGAACACGCCTCTCCTCGTGATATTGTAAACATGTAAATCGTTGTTCAGTTTCTAACTCCCAAGTAAGATATATATCAGGAACATATCTACCCTCAAATGGTGGAATATTCAATTTCAGTTTAGGGAGATGGTCATGATCTCGTACCTGAAGGGGAGCCCGCACATTGCCATTATTTGCATGTGGACGACCTGGTGGTTGTGGTGCTGGTGGTTGCACGTAGTTCTGATGTTGATCAACCTCATCCTCGTAAGCTCTTACATAATCATCCTCCCCCACCGCAGCGGCAGGAGCCACAGAAGTATCAACAGCAGCACCAGCAGCTTGGCCAGTGAAGAGGGACACGGAAGCTCATGGAGGGCTGTTTCGCGATGTGGAGGTAGTCCATGTTGTTGTAGTAGAGGTGCGTTAGGTGCAGCCGGTGGTGGTGGTGGTGGTAGACGCGCGAGCAATTCATTAAACTTGTTATCGAGCTTTGTTTCGACCGCCTTCTCAATGCCATCTATCTTCTCCATGGCCTCTTCAAATCTATTTAGCACATCGTCCACCTGCCCACTCATCATTTGTTGAAACTTATCATGTAGCGCTTTGTTTGTCATGTTCTCCCAGTCAGTCTCGTCGGCTTGTGATCCTGCCATGGTTAGCAGCAATAGAAACACACAAGAATATGATTCGACAGACTACTAGGAAGTGGTGGTGATGGTGTGGTGGATACCACAAATCCGTCGCAAATCTCAAAGTCTTACCAGTTCTTACCCAAAGAAGAAAGGTGATCGGCAACCGATGTAGTCAAAACTCTCAAAGCTTGGATAGAGCGATTACTGTGGAGAGTCAAACGCACGATGTAGATGTATGTGGAGCTGGGAAGGCTTATAATATGGTAGCAAAAAAAAAGGTTAGCAATAATCAATTCGAGATGCAAAGTTGAATAAACGCTCAACGACGCAGATCAGGTTGGTCCTAGGCTAGACCGTGCTAGAGACGCGAGCCTAGAACACTAACAAAATCACGGCGCTGCACGTAAACAAGGAAAAGCACACTCTGAATTTTTTTTCGCTTTTTTTTTTGCTGCTTTTTTTTTTTTTTGCGCGCTTTTTTTTTTTTTTGCGAAAAATCACTATAATGGCGAGTGTCTCAAAACTCTTCCGAGGTCAAACCGACAGGATGGGCACGAAATTTTTGACCAAATTTTTTTTTTTCGACGCCTGACCCAAAAACTGAAACGGGTCAAAAAACTTTCTATAACGGCGATCGTCTCAATCCACTTAGAAACACCTAAAATAGGATAGCCGAAATTTTTTTGAAAAGTACGTTTTGGAAAATTTTGGGCCTAACGGAGGGTGGTTTCAAACCTACTCCGCAAGGAAACACGAATCGAAACTAGATGGATCTCAAAACAACCCTAATATGCAAGGAACTCGGATTGGTGGTGGATATATGGTGGTGGTATATGGCAGCGGTGGTGGTAGCGGTGGTAGTATATGGATATGGATCGGTGGTGGTATATGGACACGGATTGGTGGTGGTATATGGATACGGATTCAAGCGGTGATGGTAGGTGGCGTATGCGATGATGATGGTGCGATGGCGGCGTGACAACTTATGACCGTAACTCAAACTCTAAAAGACTAGACGCTAAGACCAGAACTAGACACGACGATGCAACCGCAAATTCAACAAAGCAAAACCCTAAAAAGATTATGCAAAGGCTCAGATTGGTTCGGATATGATGAACTAACCCTAAATTTTTTTTTGTGGCTTTTTCGTGGACTTTAGTATGAAGAACAAACTCGATCTAATCTACGAAAAACTGTAAAATCTCACCGAGCAACCTGAAAATCTGATACCACTTGATAGAGGCAAAGGTGTCCCGATGTTTCGATGAGATGGTGGCTATCGCTTCGTGGGAGTCGACCTTGACGATCCGACTACTTAACGTTGAGACGTCGCGCTTTAGCAATCGCTAAACCAACTTCCGAGGCTTATTGACCACGCCGAGCACGATCAACTCCGACCACGAGGGCCTGCTTTCCTGCGAGCAAACGAAGAACAAGCAAGAAACTGAGATTGCAATCTGGATATTGCGAATATAAGATGAAAGCTTTATTGATCAAGGTGGGGTTCTGTGACGCTTTGTCCGGTCGTTGAACACAAACGGCACGCGAAGTTGCAGCTATGGCGAACTTTTAATCTAAACAAAACCCAAGGTCTAAACGGTGCCCTAAGGGCTGTATATATGGAGGAAGAGGGGGAATTTCGTGGCCCTTGGTGGAGGGGTCCAAATCAACCCTAACTCTTGTTTCCCACACATACGGACTCTAAAACAGCCTATACTTAAGTATTTCGAAATTACATGGGCCTGGCCCACTAATAAGGTGACGAGCACCTAGAATAGCCTCGGGACGACATTTATGAAGTAGCATCTTGTATATTTCGTCCAAGGCTTCATGCACCCATTATGGTGGCTTTAAAGTCCTGAAATCATCACTTGTAACTCCGTTTGTTCCCCTTGCATGGCATTATCTCCATGCTTGTTCTTGCTCCAATGTCCATCCTTCTCCAAGCTAGGGCCTTCATTTGTAAGCAAAACAAATGTATCCAATTTAGGCAGCATCATATTCTCATGAACATTAGAATCATTACCAAGAAACGAAAGTACCTGATAATTTAATTGGCGTGCGCGAGCTCTAGTAATTGGTCCAGTATATGTAGCAGTAGGGGCTGTGGGTGTAACAATGGTATTGATGTCCTCATCAGTTGCTACCTAAGGCGAGGACTCTATGCATGCCTAGGTACCAAGGAGACCCTCTCGGAGATGCTCGGAATGATGGACAAGTCCCCAAGTTAAAGGATGAAGGAACACGACGAGAGGAACCGGAGAAGTCTGCAGAGCCCGGACATCCGCGTCAGCCCGGACATCCGGCCCTTCCCACAAGCCCGGACATCCGGCCCCAGCCCGGACATCCGGCGCCCACCACAGCAGCCGAAGGACCACAGGGCCCGGACATCCGGCCCCCCCAGGCCCCGGACATCCGGCCTCCCACGAAGCCCCGGATATCCGCCTCGCGCCGAAATCCGCGCCGCACACCGATTGCGTCTCGATGACCCAGGCCAGCCGGACATCCGCCACCAGCCGGACATCCGGCGCCTCCTGGTTCTTGACATCCGGCCGACGCCGACATCCGGCTCCGCCGTCACAAGACAAAGAAGGGCCGAGACCCATGTACCTCTTCGCCCCTAGACTATATATACTCCATCCCTTCCTCTTTCTAGGTCAACGTTGATTTAGCTCATTAGATAAAGCTTCGCTCATCCATACCGGATCTACTCGACGAGAGAGACCGCGCCCCTCTTCGGAGAAGATCCACCTTGGATTCAAGACCCCTCTTGGGTGGCCCCCATCAAGACCTCCTCACGGAGAAGAACGGCTACCGTTTGTATCGTCCTTTGTTGACCTTGAATCATGTATCTCCCTTTGTGTTCATCGATCTAGCATTTGTGTGACCGATTCCTTGTTGGTTGAGTGTTTTCCCTCGTTCCTCCACGTGTTTCCCTCTGTTCTTCCGCGTGTTCTTCGTAATCCACCGTAGGATCCGCTCCAACGTGAAAGATCATCCACGTAGGGTTCCGCCTTACATCATCTATGGATCAGAGCCACGTTGATCACGTTTTTGGAGCCCCTACCCCATGTTTTCTAGCTTGATTTTGTTGATTTCGTCCTAAATCCGAAAATCCCCACCAAAAATAGCCCCAATTTTTTTTGTGATTTGTTAGTTTTGATGATGTTTTGTTGATTTTGATCCGTGGATTTGCTTGGTTTCAAGTGGATCTAGCATTTCCCCAAGTTTCCCCACTTTCCATCCACGAAATCTCTCCAATTTTGACCTTGAAATCATCAATTTCCGCCCCAAACGAGATCGGGATTCGTCGGGCCGGACATCCGGGCCATCCGGCCGGACATCCGGGCCCCAAGCCGGACATCCGGCCCCTAGAGCACCAAATCCGCTCGGTTCTGGACATCAGGTCCCGGAAATCCGGCCCGGCCCCCGGATGTCCGGCCCGTGGGATTTCTGTTTTTTCCGTTTCACCGTTTTGTCCATAACTAATTCATCCGGAGTCCGATTTTGACGTTCTTTAGCTCGTTTTGAAGCTATTGACATCCCCTTCCCATAAAAATACTACCACCACCATTTGAATCCATCAAATTTTTAAAATTTGGCAAGTTTGCCTAGGCCTTCCACCATATCATCCGCTTAGCCACCACCGACTTCTCGCAACCTAACCAATTTTGTTCCCTTTGCATTTGAGGTTGTTTGAGTTGTGATTCGAGTCTCCTAAGGTGTTTAGGCTACTTAGGGACGGTTACATCTTCATCAACCACCACCACCACCATAACTTCCGTGATAGGCTTGCCCACCATACACTTCAACCACCTCAACTTAACCCAATAGTTGTTTGAGCTTGTTTGAGTTGTGGCTTGTGTCTCCTAAGGTGTTTCGCTACTTAGGGACGGCAACTTCAACTCCGACACGTGTATAGCCCATCATTCCACTTCCGCATTGCCAAGTGCAAACCACCACCGCATTCCCGCTACCACCATTTTGACATTTGACGCTTGAGATTTTGAGTTCGCGGTTTTCCGCTTCCTAAGGTGTTTCGCCACTTAGGGACGAGTCTCCATCATCTTGGTATCTACATCAAGAACACCGCTACTCATCATCGCCGGACGGTAACCTCCATATCATCTTGGTATCGTGGTATCCCTCCATTGTATATCCCGCTGCCATTGCATTGTTAACCCTAGCCTTACTTTTATGCTATTTGCCTATCGAGACTAGCCATTTGAGTATTGCCGCAACGTTACTTGTGCACATTAGTGATCATACCTTCCATTACATACCATACCATATCATATTGGTATCATATCATCCATTGTGTCTCAAGTTTGTTCCCGCATATACACAATTGCTATCTTGGTTTGTGCATTGTGCAAAGTGGCCATAGAAAAAAAAAAGAAAAGAGAATAAGCTTTTAAGCAAAAGAGAGCAAAGAGCTTGTAAGCAAGTGCCATAGCATCATACCACATTGCATATAAGATTGTCATATCCGATCATCTTGGATCATCTTGAGAGAAACACCGGGAACCATACATACATAGCATACTTGGGATAGAAGTTTATCCATTTTGCATCTTATAGGTTGTACACACGTGTCGTATCCGCCTATTGAGCAATCGTGCTAGCGTCTCTCTTGAGTTGTGCAACACGAGCGTTTTCCGTGGATTCCACATTTTGTGCTCATTCCCACATTTATCTATCCGTCTGTGTGTTTCCGTGTGCCATTCTTTGCTATTGGTCCATTTGTTTCACTTGTGAATTTGTGAATCTCTTTCAACATTATTGACTCTTGCTAACATTTTGCATCACATTTTTGTGCCACTATCCTCACCGAGGTCCTCCATAAGCTTTACTTGTGTAGGTGTGAGAACCGACAAGGATTGGTACCAACAGTGCTATTTCATTGTCCGCATTTGAGTGAACTTGATTCATTGTCAACATCGGTCAAGGTACATTGGTATAAGTTCTTCTCTTTCTCCCACTCATATTTGCTCGAGTCTTGTGATGGATAGGCAAGGCATTTTATCTCCGGTCTTCGACAACAACGACGGCGTCAACAACTACATCACTGAAGCGTCTCTCTTTGATCTACAACGACAAGTGCAAGGCACACAATCAAGATTGCGAGAGCGCATCGAGAACATCTCCATCGACATTCATCACTCCGAAGCAAGGAGAAGGGACTACTTCGACAAGAAGCTCGCCGCACATAAAGAGGAGCAAGATGCAAGGATGTGGAGATTCTGGCCTTGATCAAGTCTTCTTCCCCTTCGTCATCTTCAAGGCGGCGACATTCAAGCCACAAGTCTTCGGAGCGCGAAAAAGATGCAAGTGCAAATCGTCCTCGTCCACATCTACATGGCGACCACCATCACGTTCGTGATCAACATCGTCATGAAGGGCAAGTCACCTCCAAGCATCATGTGCACGACGACGACGAACGACATCTACTACGAGCTCAAGCACGACAACGACATCATCATCATGAAGATGCTCCACAAGCGCAAATGCACAAGTCCCAACACGCCAAGTCGAAGCTTCATAAGCACAAGAGAAGACCGCGAGACGAGCACCACCAAGATGGCGCTACGGCTACATCAACCACTTCGGCATCTTCGCCAAGTGTTCTCAAGGCATCTTCGCCTTTGGACATACGGCATCTTCGCCTACTTCCCACGTGTACGCCTACATCGACTTCATCAAGTCCAAGGCGACCACCTACGAGCGAGGGCGACACTTCCATCTTCGAAGCCCTCAAGGAAGATGGCCGAGCATGGAAACTCCCTTCACTCATGGAGACGAGCTACGAGGTGCCACATCATATGGGCCTCCAACACCAAGACGGTGACAAGACGGTCGAGCAAGGGCCATCCCCTTCGACCACGGTGACGAGCGCGAACCTCTTCAACAACATGAAGACGGCGCCCACATTGGACTCGTACTCCGAGTCAAGCTACACGACCGCGCATGGAGACATTTGCACCAACATCTCTCCGACACCCACATATCATGGGATGACCCAATTGCCTTGTGAGGAGAGCCACCACCACATGAGTGACATGAGTGACTCCACCCTATATGACATTGAGTGCATTTCCTATGAGAGGATGAGTGTGACCACCACTAGCCCCACACATGAGAGCATGCCACACATCCTATGTGAGGTTGAGAGCCATTTGAGTGACTCCACCAACCATACGAGTGAGAGCATCATACTGAGAGTGAGTGAGCCACAACACTTAGTGAGTGAGGTAGTTGACACGGCACATGAGGCCACTATGATTTCTAACGACTTAACCTCTACTCCTAGTGTGTTTTCTTCTTTGGTGCTAGGTCTCCTACATGACGACATGCCTATCCTCGACGAGTCCATCCCTACATTGGAGAAGACGATGGCCATGGTGGACGATGATACACCCCCCCCCCCCCCTGATGAGGACATCAATACCATTGTTACACCCACAGCCCCTCATCGCTACATATACTGGACCAATTACTAGAGCTCATGACACCAATTAAATTATCGTGTACTTTCGTTTCTTGGTAATGATTCTAATGTTCATGAGAATATGATGCTGCCTAAATTGGATACATTTGTTTTGCTTACAAATGAAGGCCCTAGCTTGGAGAAGGATGGACATTGAGCAAGAACAAGCATGGAGATAATGCCATGCGCAGGAGAACAAGAACGGAGTTACAAGTGATGATTCCAGGACTTTGAAGCCACCCTAATGAGTGCATGAGGCCTTGGACGAAATATACAAGATGCCACCTCATAATATTCGTCCATAGGCTATTCTAGGTGCTGCGTCACCTTATTATTGGGCCAGGCCCATGTAATTTCGAAATACTTAAGTATATGCTGTTTTTAGAGTCCGTATGTGGGGAAACAAGAGTTTGGGTTGATTTCGACCCCTCCACCAAGGGCCACGAAATTCCCCTCTTCCTCCATATATACAGCCCTTAGGGCACCGCTTAGACCTTGGGTTTTGTTTAGATTAAAAGTTCGCCATAGTTGCAACTTCGCTGCATTTCGCTTGTGTTCAACGACTGCACAAAGGCGCCACAGAACCCCACCTTGATCAATAAAGCTTTCATCTTATATTCGCAATATCCAGATTGCAATCTCAGTTTCTTGCTTGTTCTTCGCTTGCTCGCAGGAAACAGACCCTCGTGGTCGTTGATCGTGTTCGGTGTGGTCAATAACCTCTCGGAGTTGGTTTAGCGATTGCTAAGGCGCGACGCCCTCGCAAGACGTTAGTAGTCGGATCGTCAAAGTCGACTTCCTCCAAAGCGAAAACCACATCTCATCGAAAGACGGGACACCTTTGCCTCTATCACCCCCCCCCCACATGGTTCCATCAAGATGAAGATGACAACGAGACGATCTTCAACACCTCACCTACAACACATGAGCGACGCTCCAAAGGTAACATAGGTGATGGTGCTTCTCTTGTCCCACTAGTGGACTCTCTTGCCATCGATTGCTCCCATGATGTTGACCCACCTATTACCATGCTTCATGCTAGTGAAACTTCTTCATGACTTGACTTACCTATTTATGATGAATATGATGATGAGCATGTTGAGTTGCCTAGTTGTGATGCTATGCTCCATAGGATATCATGTGAAAATTCTATTGGTCACTTCATGTTTGACAATCCATTGAACTTGTCATATGCTATGAGTGAGATCTCCCATATTGCATCATTTCAATCTCAACATAGTAACTATGCATGCCCCATTAAAATCAATCCTATTTGCACTTATGGCATAGATGACGAGATGATGGTCATTGGCTTTTGCTTCTCTAATGATGATATTGCCATGCTTCCTTTACATGATTTGTGCAATTCATCTACTATGTCATGCCATGATCACATTGAACCAAATATGCTTTGTTTTGGATGTTGTCAATATTCTCCATGTGATGTTTCCATTAATGCTCATGAGGAGACCCCAATAGTTTCCTCATGCATATTAGGAGATTTTGATTCATCCCATATTTTGCATGATTTCCATGATTGCTTGCACCATATGCATTCCATGAATAACAATGCTCTAGATATTGCTCATGATGCATTACATCCTTTGAGTCTCCATTATGCAATACAAAATAACAAACCTATCATGATGGATGACATGTTTCTATATCACGCATCTCATTTATTTGAGCATTGGCTATTTTGTGCTAACCGACACATGCATATGCGCATCATGATGGATGATGTGTACATCTACCACGCACACACAATTTTTCCTTTGTCTTTGTTTTGTGTAGGTACGTACGTATACTCGTCAACATCTAAATCCCATGAGTTGACGAAACGAGCTCTTGAGAGCAACGATGCTTTGGGATCCCGTGGACTATCCTTACCACCGCTACCTTCGCGCAAGGACTACGCGCAACTCTTCTACTTGGCTCTCACACGGCTATGGGCTATTTACCACTTGTCACCTTATGCTCATTTTACCGTGTTCACATTGCATGCTATGCTTGCTTCTATGCCTTTGCCATGCAATTGTGACCCTTGCTTGCATATACCCATGATTCACCATTATGATACTCCTATGTGTATTTGCATGCTTGGTGGAGATCCTTGTTGCTATTGCCATGTTTATCATGTGCCCCATGCTATTGATGATATTTTGCTCATATCTTGCCTTCATGCTTGTGACATGTCATGTGAAGTATTCATGCACACTATTTGCACCCATGACATGATTGCCTTGATTCCTTCTAGTACGTTGCATCTTCGCACTACTAGCTTGCTTCACTTGATTGATATGATTGCTTGCTATGTTGCATCACCCATGTTCCACTATTACTTGCTTTCTTGGGTTGATGACATATGTGCTCATGCCTCTCACATGATATATCTTGATCATGGTCTCTTGTGTCCATTAGTTGCCTCTCTCATATCCACTTGTATTGAGTGCAACCATACTATGCTTATTGATCTTGGAGACTGTGACACTTTACTTGTGATGCATGCTTGTTTGATTGAGCCTCTTGTATTTGGATGTTTTTACATCATTTGCCTCCATACTTTGAAATGCTCCCTTGTCCTTTCTTATGATGAGCATGATGCACACACTTGTTCGGTATCTTACCACACGAATGATGGGTTTTGCCATTTCGCTACCCTCATTTGTTTTTCCAAGTGTTTGTCATGTTCTCTCATTTTGAAGGATTTACAAGGCGGTACCATCACGAGACATATTGGTTATGTGAAGGCATACACGATGTGCGACACCAACATTTTCGACATCCTCATAAAGGTGAACTCCTTCTCTTTGAGCCATCCTCAAGTTTGCATATTGGATGGGTCACTCTTTCATTGTTGTTTCCTTCTTGTTGTCTACATAATACATCTCGCAACCGGAGGATCAACATTGGAGATTGGCTCTATGGACCTTTACATTGAGGAGCGCTCGGACTTATTGGATGCACCTTCGGTTTTCCACTCTTGCCACAACATCGAGCATTGGTATACCAACACCTCCATATTTGTTGATTGTGCTCATACTCATGCTCGATGGACATATCATACTCACCACAAATTTGCGTCTTATGCATGGATTGACTCACATTATGATTGCCTTGTTGCATCTTGTATTCCCATGTCATCCATTATATATGAGCTTGTGCATTTTCTTAGCAAATTTGTTGTGATCTTCCTTGATGGCATATTCATACATCATGATCATATTGCCCATCATCAATTGCATGATAACATACACATGTTGCGCATCCATTGCCATATTCATGCTTTTGATGCACCATCCCATTATGACATCATATTGCACCCCGGTTGCATTGCCCATACTCATAACTCAATTGTGTGCACAATGATTGCATTTGTTCCCATGAATGCTTTGCATACCATTCTAGATCATTTTGATAAGCTTCATGTGCTTTGTCACAAACTATATTGCCGCACGGACTCATTCTTACATGATGGACACTTTGTGTGCGCTAACCATTGTATTTCCGAGTGTTGCTTGTGTTTGCTCTTTTTGCATGTCTATCACTCCGGCGACACTTTGGACTACTTGGATTGCGCCATGTCTTAAACTTCGTCCAACTACAAGTCCGTCCACGACAACCGTTTCCATGGTGATGAGGATCACGATCCGAGGTCGGATCTTTCCCAAGGGAGGGGAGATGATGCGAAGCATCCCACGTTCATCACCATGTACACTCCGACTACTCTCCAAGCCCTAAGGATACATGAGATGAGACCTCGACTATTCGCCATTGGACACAAGGTGAACCCGTTCCTAAATGCTTCCCCTTTCCATTTGTGTGAGACATGGTTGCTACCTAAGGCGAGGACTCTATGCATGCCTAGGTACCAAGGAGACCCTCTCGGAGATGCTCGGAATGATGGACAAGTCCCCAAGTACAAGGATGAAGGAACATGACGAGAGGAACCGGAGAAGTCTGTAGAGCCGGACATCCGCCCTTCCATAAGCCGGACATCCGCCCCAGCCGGACATCCGGCGCCCACCACAAAGAGCCGAAGGACCATAGGGCCGGACATCCGCCCCCAGCCCCGGACATCCGGCCTCCCACGAAGCCCCGATATCCGCCCCCGCCGAAATCCGGCGCCCGCACCCGATTGCGTCTGGATGACCCAGGCCAGCCGGACATCCGCCACCAGCCGGACATCCGGCGCCTCCTGAAGCCCGGACATCCGGCCGACGCCGACATCCGGCTCCGCTGTCTGCAAGACAAGAAGGGCCGAGACCCATGTACCTCTTCGCCCCTAGACTATATATACTCCATCCCTTCCTCTTTCTAGGTTAGCGTTGATTTAGCTCATTAGATAGAGCTTTGCTCATCCATACCGGATCTACTCGACGAGAGACCGCGGCCCCTCTTCGGAGAAGATCCACATTGATTCAAGACCCCTCTTGGGTGGCCCCATCAAGACCTCCTCACGGAGAAGAACGGCTACCGCTTGTATCGTCCTTTGTTGACCTTGAATCATGTATCTCCCTTTGTGTTCATCGATCTAGCATTTGTGTGACCGATTCCTTGTTGGTTGAGTGTTTTCCCTCGTTCCTCCACGTGTTTCCCTCTTGTTCTTCCGCTTGTTCTTCGTAATCCACCGTAGGATCCGCTCCAACGTGAAAGATCATCCACGTAGGGTTCCGCCCTACATCAATATGGTAATGGATGCTCAATATGTGTAAGCTATCATGCAATCGATGGTGGACAATATGATCATGATGTATGAATATGCCATCAAGGAAGATGACAACAAATTTGCTAAGGAAGTGAACAAGCTCATATATCATGGATGTAATGGAAATAGATGCAACAAGGCAAGCATAATGTGAGTCAATCCATGCATTGGGTGCAAACTTGTGGTGAGTATGATATGTCCATCGAGCATGAGTATGAGCACAATCAACAAATATGGAGGTGTTGGTATACTAATGCTCGATGTTGTGGCAAGAGTGGAAAACCGAAGGTGCATCCAATAAGTCCGAGCTCTCCTCAATGTAAAGGTCCATAAAGCCAATCTCCAATGTCGCTCCTCCGTTCGCGAGATGTATCATGTAGACAACAAGAAGGAAACAACAATGAAAGAGTGACCCATCCAATATGCAAACTTGAGGATGGCTCAAAGAGAAGGAGTTCACCTTTATGAGGATGTCGAAAATGTTGGTGTCGCACATCGTGTATGCCTTCGCATGACCAAGTTGTCGCATAACGGCATCGCCTTGTGAAACCTCTAAAATGAAAGAACATGACAAACACTCGGAAAAACAAATGAGGTTAGCGAAAATGCAAAACCTATCATTCGAGTGGTAAGATACCCAACAAGTGTATGCATCGTGCTCATCATAAGAAGGTACAAGGGAGCGTGTCATAGTATGGAGGCATATGATGCAAGAACAACCAAATGCAATAGGCTCAATCAAACAAGCATGCATCACAAGTGAAGTGTCCAAGTCTCCAAGGTCATTAAGCATAGAGGCAACTATAGGAGGCAAGCGACAATACACAAGATATATCATGTGAGAGGCATGAACATATATGTCATCAACCCAAGAAAGCAAGTAATAGTGGAACATGGGTGATGCAACATAGGAAGCAATCATAGCGATCAAGTCAAGCAAGCTAGTAGTGCGAAGATGCAACGTACTAGAAGGAATCATGGCAAGCATGTCATTGGTGCCAATTGTGTGCAAGAATAATTCACATGACATAGCACAAGCATGAAAGTAAGATATGAGAAAAATATCATCAATGTATTGGCGAGAGACCATATGTAAATAGTAATGGGACATCATGACTCTTCCAACACAACAAGCATCAATAGCATGGGGCACATGATAAACATGGCAATAGCAACAAGAATCTCCACCAAGCATGCAAATACACATAGAAGTAGCATAATGGTGAATCATGGGTATATGCAAGCAAGGGCCACAATTGCATGGCAAAGGCATAGAAGCAAGCATAGCATGCAATGTGAACACGGTAAAATGAGCATAAGGTGACAAGTGGTAAATAGCCCATAGCCGTGTGAGAGCCAAGTAGAAGAGATGCGCGTAGTCCTTGCGCGAAGGGAGCGGTGGTAAGGATAGTCCACGAGATCCCAAAGCATCGTTGCTCTCAAGAGCTCGTTTTGTCAACTCTTGGGATTGAGAGGTTGACGAGTATACATGAGTACCTACACAAAACAAAGACAAAGGAAAAATTGTGTGTGCGTGGTAGATGTACACATCATCCATCATGATGCGCACGTGCATGTGTCGGTGAGCACAAAATAGCCAATGCTCAAATAAATGAGATGCGTGATATAGAAACATGTCATCCATCATGATTGGTTTGTTGTTATGTATAGCATAATGGAGACTCAAATTGTGTAATGCATCATGAGAAATATCTAGAGCATTGTTATCCATGGAATGCATAAGGTGCAAGCAATTATGTGAATCATGCAAAGTATGGGATGAATCAAAATCTCCTAATATGTATGAGGAAACTATGGGGGTCTCCTCATGAGCATGAGTAGCAACATCACATGGAGAATATTGACAACATCCAAAACAATGCATATTCGGAACAATGTAATCATGGCATGGAATAGTAGACGAATTGCACAAATCATGTAAAGGAAGCATGGCAATATCATCACAAGAGAAGCAAAAGCCTATGACCATCAGCTCGTCATCTATGCCATAAGTGCAAATGAGATTTATTTTAATGGGGCATGCATAGTTACTATGTTGAGATTGTGAAGATGCAATATGGGAGATCTCACTCATAGCATATGACAAGTTCAATGGATTGTCAAATATGATGTGACCTAAAGAATTTTCACATGATATCCTATGGAGGATAACATCACAATTAGGCAACTCAACATGCTCATCATCATATTCATAATAAATAGGTAAGTCAAGGCATGAAGAAGTTTCACTAGCATGAAGCATGGTAATAGGTGGGTCAACATCATGGGAGCAATCGATGTCAAGAGAGTCCACTAGTGGGACAAGAGAAGCACCATCACCTATGTTACCTTTGGAGCGTCGCTCATGTGTTGTAGGTGAGGTGTCGAAAATCCACTCGTTGTCATCTTCATTTCGATGGAACCATGTGGGGGGTGCCTCATTATCCACCATGGCCATCGTTTTTCCCTTTGGAGGGATGGACTCATCGAGGATAGGCATGTCGTCATGTAGGAGACCTTGCACCAAAGAAGTAAACACACTAGGAGTAGAGGTTAAGTAGTTAGAAATCATGGTGGCCTCACATGCCGTGTCAACTACCTCACTCACTAAGTGTTGTGGCTCACTCACTCTCAATATGATGCTCTCACTCGTATGGTTGGTGGAGTCACTCAAATGGCTCTCAACCTCACATAGGATGGGTGGCATGCTCTCATGTGTGGGGCTAGTCGTGGTCACACTCACCCTCTCATAGGAAATGCTCTCAATGTCACGTATGGTGGAGTCACTCATGTCACTCATGGGGTGGTGGCTCTCCTCACATGGCAATTGGAGCATCTCGACATATGTGGGTGCCGGAGAGATGTAAGTGCAAATGTCTCCATGCGCGGTCGCGTAGCTTGACTCGGAGTATGAGTCCGATGTGGGCGTCGTCTTCATGTTGTTGAAGAGGTTCGCGCTCGTCGCCATGGTCGAAGGGGATGGCCCTTGCTCGACCGTCTTGTCACCGTCTTGGTGTTGGAGGCCCATATGATGTGGCACCTCATAGCTCGTCTCCATGACCGAAGGGAGTTTCCCATGCTCGGCCATCTTCCTTGAGGGGCTTCAAGATGGAAGTGTCGCCCTCGCTCGTGGGTGGTCGCCTTGGACTTGATGAAGTCGATGTAGGCGTACCGTGGGAAGTAGGCGAAGATGCCGTACGTCCAAAGGCGAAGATGTCTTGATTGCACTTGGCGAAGATGCCGAAGTGGTTGTTGTAGCCGTAGCGCCGTCTTGGTGGTGCTCGTCTCGCGGTCTTCTCTTGTGCTTATGAAGCTTCGACTTGGCGTGAAGTAGGGCTTGTTGGGATTTGTGCATTTGCGCTTGTGGAGCATCTTCATGATGATGATGTCGTTGTCGTGCTTGAGCTCCTTGGCGTTCCTCGTCGTCGTGCACATGATTCTTGGAGGTGACTTGCCCTTCATGACGATGTTGATCACGAACGTGATGGTGGTCGCCATGTAGATGTGGACGAGGACGATTTGCACTTGCGTCGTTTCCGTGCTGCGAAGACTTGTGGCTTGAATGTCGCCGCCTTGAAGATGACGAAGGGGAAGTAGACTTGATCAAGGCTCTAATCTCCTCCATCCTTGCATCTTGCTCCTCTTTATGTGCTGCAAGCTTCTTGTCGATGTAGTCCCTTCTCCTTGCTTCGGAGTGATGAATGTCGATGGAGATGTTCTCGATGCGCTCTCGCAATCTTGATTGTGTGCCTTGCACTTGTCGTTGTAGATCGAAGATAGACGCTTTGGTGATGTAGTTGTTCACGCCGTCGTTGTTGTCGAGGACCGAAGAGGAAATGCCTTGCCTATCCATCACAAGACTCGAGCAAATATGAGTGGGAGAAAGAGAAGAACTTATACCAATGTACCTTGACCGATGTTGACAATGAATCAAGTTCACTCAAATGCGGACAATGAAATAGCACTATTGGTACCAATCCTTGTCGGTTCTCACACCTACACAAGTAAAGCTTATGGAGGAGCTCGGTGAGGATAGTGGCACAAAAATTTAATGCAAAATGTTAGCAAGAGTCAATAATGTTGAAAGAGATTCACAAATTCGCAAGTGAAACAAATGGACCAATACCAAGAAACGAAAGTACCTGATAGAGGCGAGGGTGTCCCGATCTTTCGATGAGATGATAACTCTCGATTTGGTGGAGTCGACTTTGACGATCCGACTACAAACGTGCACGACGTTGCGCCTTAGCAATCGCTAAACCAATCTCCTTAGGTTACTTGACGATGCCGAAGCACGATCAGCGACCACGAAGGTCTATTCCTGCAAGCAATCAAGAACGAGCAAGAATATGATAAAGCAATCTGAATATTGCGAATATATATGAAGTATTGATAATGGTGGAGATCCGTAGCGGTCTTGGTCTGGTCGTTGGACACAAACGAAGTACACGGTTGCAATGGCTAACTTTAACTAAACAAATCCCCCAAAAAGCTACTAGATGGATCTACTTATATAGGAGCAAGGGTGGCGGCCAAGGAGGTGGGAGGACGTCCCAAGGCAGCCTAAAACTAACCCTAGGTCGTACAAGGCCAATGGGCCCAAGCGGAGGTGACGTAACACCTTTGGACTTGTAGTTTGACTCGGATTCTGCTGCAGCATCAGATTGTTTCGTCTATAACTCAACGCTCCGGACGGATTTTAAGGTGATTCCAATTGGGTTGGAAAATGCACGAAATCTATTTTTCAACAAAAAGAATCAACCAATTTGGAGTCCGTATGAAAAGTTATAGACGTTTTGAGTCAGGTATGTCTGTGCAGTCCGAATCTGAGTCCAGAACGTGAGAGACTTGGACTCTATCTTCTCTTGGGCCAAAAGTGACGTGAGAGAACTTTTGAACAGCAGGTAAACATCTCTTTCTCCTTATCTTCATATGTGGATTGTACAAATGTCCCATACACCTGCAATTAGACATGGCACAAAAGTTTGTGAAGTATTTTTGTCCTGGATAACATAAATATATTATTCAATAGTTTGCACTAGAAATCACCTGAGAAATATGCATGTATGCAATATTTTTGGTCTCATCCAAGGTAGTCATGTCCTCATCATCCTTCCCTTTTTGAAAACAAAGCCGTCCTCGGCGTTGCTTAATCTGAAATGTGGCTAACAAAAGAGACAAGGTGTACATGTTGTATATGTATACGTCATCCATTTTTACTTCCCTTGATTTTTGCATATATGACACATGAATAGATGAGTAACTTGCATAGTTCATAAAATCTAAAGCCAACAAATTAGCACAAGAACTAGAAGGCTTGAAAATACTGCAACTCAGTTTGCACATATAAGTGAAGCTCTTATTTATTTCAAGAGATTGACAATGTTCATCATTAAACCCTCCCAACATTGGTGAATAAACCTTATTTGAATCAAATTTACATGCTACAACATGCTTAGATAAGCAAACATGCAATGAGTCATTCGACACAGAATCATCACCAAGATTAGAGGTCGATCAAAATGATTAAACATTGATTCTTTTGCATCAATAGTTAATTCAATGGGTGCTCTCAAAATTGTTGGTATTTCAGTTGTTTGATCACATGGCAAAGTCAAATTATCAATATAATCCTCTAAAATAGGTGGTGTGATCAAAGTAGTGGGTAGCTCAACACATGATGTATTCAAGTTAACTAGGCATGCATGATTCTCATGTAAAAGTGGAAAATCTGTACCTTTGTCATTACCTCTTATAGTCAACTCAGATGATGCAGGCACTCTCGATGGTGATGTGTCACATGGTGGAGATGATGTAGTCCTCGCAACAACGGATGTGGTTGTCATAGTACGCCTAGTAGTTGAATAAACATCTGTATCAACAGTTGGAATGTGCACTTTGCGCTTGTTCTCCTTGTGGGCAACACGTCGTTTTATTTCCTGTTCAGCTTTGCAAGCAAGACGAAACAAATGGTCCATAGGATAACACTCTTCATGAATTAGTATCTCCTGAATATTATGGTTTAATCCTCCCAAAATCTATCCATAAAATCTTCTTCACTTTCTTCTAAAAATGAGTGCAACAAGGTAGTTTGTAAATCATCATAATATTTTGTTACGGTGTCACTACCTTGTTTTAAATGTTCCAGTTTTTAATCATGCCACGAGTATAATAAACATCGATTTAATCTATCTCTCATGACATGTTTTAAATCATCCCAAGTATTAGGTACATAATCAGGGTGTAACCGACAATATTCACTCCACCAAACTAGAGCATAACCAGTGAAAGAACCAACCGCAACCATAACTTTTTTACGTTCATCAAAATTATGGGAAGCAAATATATTATTTATGTCTAACTCCCATTCATTATATAAAGGAGGTCTAAAACGGCCATTAAATGGTGGTATAGAAACATGAACCTGATCATGTGCATTTTGATGTTTGTGCACCTCTCGTGACGGTTGTGGTATTTGCATAGGTGGTGGCATGTCTCCCGTGATCGACAAAGCCCATGAATTGACTCTGGATCCTGTCATGATTAGTAGAACAAGAAACAAAATCCAAAAATAATGTTCCTATAACTACTAGGATGTGGTGGTAAAACGCTCACAGTAAAGCAAATATCAATGTCTTACAAGTTCTTACCATGCAGCAGGCGGTGATCGGCAACCAGCGGTGTCAAGTAACTCCGAATATTGAGTAAAGCGATTGCCAGGGGAGCGTATGTATACACGGTGTAGAAATATGTGGAGCTGGGTTGGCTATATATAGTAGCAAAAGATTAGCAATAATCAATTCAAAGATGCAATGTTGAATAAACGCTCAACGACGGTACTGTGCTGGTCCTAGGCTAGACCGGACTAGAGACGCGAGCCTAGAACACTAATGAGGTCACGGCATAGCACAACTAGCATCAATGAAGGATACTAATGAGCTCAATAATGCAAACAATGAAAAGAAAACTGCAAAGGCTCAGACTGGCTTGGACAAAGGATGAATAGATCTAACTTTTTTTTGTGGCTTTTTCTTGGACAATAGGTAAGAAAATAAATCTAATCTAGGGATAATTGGAAATTCTCACCGAGCAACCTGAAAACTGATACCACTTGATAGAGGCGAGGGTGTCCCGATCTTTCGATGAGATGATAACTCTCGATTTGGTGGAGTCGACTTTGACGATCCGACTACAAACGTGCCGACGTTATGCCTTAGCAATCGCTAAACCAATCTCCTTAGGTTACTGACGATGCCGGAAGCACGATCAGCCTGACCACGAAGGTCTATTCCTGCAAGCAATCGAAGAACGAGCAAGAATATGATAAAGCAATCTGAATATTGCGAATATATATGAAGTATTGATAATGGTGGAGATCCGTAGCGGTCTTGGTCTGGTCGTTGGACACAAACGAAGTACGGTTGCAATGGCTAACTTTAACTAAACAAATCCCCCAAAAAGCTACTAGATGGATCTACTTATATAGGAGCAAGGGTGGCGGCCAAGGAGGTGGGAGGACGTCCCAAGGCAGCCTAAAACTAACCCTAGGTCGTACAAGGCCAATGGGCCCAAGCGGAGGTGACGTAACACCTTTGGACTTGTAGTTTGACTCGGATTCTGCTGCAGCATCAGATTGTTTCGTCTATAACTCAACGCTCCGGACGGATTTTAAGGTGATTCCAATTGGGTTGGAAAATGCACGAAATCTATTTTCCAACAAAAAGAATCAACCAATTTGGAGTCCGTATGAAAAAGTTATAGACGTTTTGAGTCAGGTATGTCTGTGCAGTCCGAATCTGAGTCCGAACGTGAGAGACTTGGACT
Organism: Aegilops longissima; assembly: GCA_021605205.1. Classification (NCBI taxonomy): domain Eukaryota; kingdom Viridiplantae; phylum Streptophyta; class Magnoliopsida; order Poales; family Poaceae; genus Aegilops; species Aegilops longissima. Next base: position 100,536 of record JAHIAM010001932.1, on the reverse strand, counting down.
CTATCTTCTCTTGGGCCAAAAGTGACGTGAGAGAACTTTTGAACAGCAGGTAAACATCTCTTTCTCCCTTATCTTCATATGTGGATTGTACAAATGTCCCATACACCTGCAATTAGACATGGCACAAAAGTTTGTGAAGTATTTTTGTCCTGGATAACATAAATATATTATTGAATAGTTTGCACTAGAAATCACCTGAGAAATATGCATGTATGCAATATTTTTGGTCTCATCCAAGGTAGTCATGTCCTCATCAGTACCTGGTAATTTAATTGGCGTGCGCGAGCTCTAGTAATTGGTCCAGTATGTATAGCAGCAGGGGCTGTGGGTGTAACAATGGTATTGATGTCCTCATCAGCCCGGATGATCCGGCTCGGTGTCCGGATGTCCGGCTCCAGCTCAGCAGCCGCTCCGTCTTCTTCTCCTTTCTTCCGTCTTCTCTTCCACGCTTCCCTCGCGGATGGTGTAGACGTACACTTAAGCTCGCACTCCTCCTCGACATTCGTGATGCTCCGATAATACCTATGCATGCACACGGAAGGAGTGTCAAGTAGTATACCATCCTCGAGAGGGTCAAATGAACACGTGTAAAGGAGATGATTCACCTTTGTGTATGTGAAATAGATGCCGCACGTGTCACTTGCCAAACCGACTCTTGACATGGTGATGTCCGTAGGATGCTCCGCATCATCCCCTCCCCCTTGGGAAAGATCCGACCTCGGATCAAAATCCAAATCAGCACGGGAAAGAGATGGCGTCGCCGTGTATGAGTGGTCGATTACCAAGTTATCGTCATCTTGAAGCTCGAAATGGGCACTCTCCAATGTCGCACGGTCTTGGGATTCCTTCAAAAGTAGCAAAGACAACAAACACTTGGAAAAACAAATGTGGTTAGCGTTAGTGCAATACCAAGCATTCAAGAGGTGACTCACCCAACAAGTGTCGTCATCAAGCATAGCATATGGTGTGACAAAGGATTGTGACATGGCATATAAGCACATAAATTGAGCACAAAGAAGGGCATCATGGAAACAAGCATGTAAATGTGAGGTAGTGATGCAAATATGTTTGACAAGAGAATAGGCATCTACCTCAAGTTCATAGCAAGCATGCATAAAGCGCTCAACAAACGGTCTATGGTAAGCATAGGAAGCATTCACCACACCAAATAAAATGAAGTGTCTAAACACGTGAGTCAAGTGCAAGACAATCCAAGCATAACGTGCATAGGGTGTAGTGAAAATAGTGCGGCACTCAACATAATAGAAAGAGCAATTGTTCATCATGTGTGAGGCATGTAGATGGTTGTCATCAACCGCATGAAAGGAGCAAGTATGAATAATCGGTGATGCAACAAGGCAAGCAATCATAGGAATCAAGTCATGCAAGCTAGTAGTGCGAAGATGCAACATACTAGAGGAAATCATGGCAATCATGTCATGTGAGCAAATAGTAGGCATAGACAATGCACATGACATATCGCAAGCACGAACACAAATCAAGATCATAGTATCATCATAGGTATGGGGCACAAAGCAAACATGGCAATAATAAGTGATATCTTCACCAAGCTTGCAAAGACACATACAAGTACTAGAATCAATCATCATGTGTAATGCAAGGCATGGGTCACAAATGCATGGCAAAGGCATAGTAATTAGCATATAATGCAAAGTGAACTTGGCAAGATGGGCATAGAGTGTGTAATGGAAAATAACCCATAACCATGTGAGGGTCATGTAGAAGAAATGCGCGAAGTTTTTGCGTGAAGTGAGCGGTGGGAAAGATAATCCATGGGATCCGAAGTCATCATTGCTCTCTAGAGCTCGTTTTGTCAACTCGTGAGATTGCGAGGTTGACAAGTATTCATGGGTACCTACACAAAAGAGACACAAACCAAAGAAATTGTGCGCGTGGTAAATGTACACATCATCCATCATGATGTGTATGTGCACATGTGAGTTAACACAAGATAAACATCGCTTAAAGAAGTTTGATGCATGGTATAAGAACATGTGATCCATCATGATAGAATAGTTATTGTGTATGACACGGTGGGGATGCAAGTTGAGCATACAATTATATGGCACATCAATAGCATGTTTATTCATGGGGAGCATATGGTGCACACGAGTATTGGGATCATGCAATAGATAGGATGAATCAAAATCTCCTAACATGTATGAGGAAACTATGGGGGTCTCCTCATGAGCAATATTTGAAACATCATATGGAGAAAATGGACAACATCCAAAGCAATTCATATCCGAAGCTAGGTGGTCATGGCATGGCATATGAGATAAATGATGCAAAGGAAGCATATCAATATCATCACAAGAAAAACAAATGCCAATAACCATGGGCTTCTCATCCATGCCATAAGTGCAAATTGGGTTAATTTTAATGGCATGTGCATAGTCACTACGATGAGATTGCAAATATGACATGTGATGGATCTCATGCATAACATATAACAAGTCAAGCGGATTGTCAAACATGATGTGACCTAAAGAATTCTCACAAGAAATCCTATGTAACATGGCATCACAACTAGGCAACTCGACATGCTCATCATCATATACATCATAAATTGGTAAGTCAAGACATGAGGAAGTCGCACTAGCATGAAGCATGGAAATAGGCTGATCAACATCATGCAAGCAAACAATGTCAAGAATGTCCACTAGTGGGACTAGAGCATCACCGTCATGTATGTTACCTTTGTCATTCCACTCAAGTGGTGTAGGTGAGGTGGGAAAGAACAAATGGTGGTCATCTTCATCTTGATGGAACCATGTGGGGGTGCGTCATAGTCCACCATGGCCATCGTCTTGTCCAAAGGTAGGACGAAGTCGTCGCGAATTGGCGCGTCATCATATATGGGACCTAGCACCAAATGAGAAGACACAATAGAGGTAGAGGTCAAGTTGTTGGAAATGCAAATGGCCTCACTCTCTCTATGTGGTGGCTCACTCACTCCCTCAATGTAGGTGCACTCAATCTCACGTATGGTGGAGTCACTCATCTCACTCAAGTGGTGGGGGTTGTGGCTCTCCTCACATGGGAATTGGGGCAACACATCATATATGTGGCTAGTGGTGAAGTCACTCTCACTCTCAATATGGTGGCTAAAGTCACTCAAGTCATCATACTCGATCATCTCGTCATCGTCGCCGTGGATGAAGGCCGAAGATGGCACAACATCACTCTCGCCTCCTAAGATGGAAGCATCATCCTTGCTCGTCACCTTGTCGTTCGCCTCCAAAGCTTGGTCCTCGAATGTCTCCGTAGTCGTACTCATCGCCGCACCGTCTTGAAAAAGAGTCGAAGGAGACTCGGCACCATCAATGCCACAAAGAGGGATGGTGGTGAAGTCGAACTTGGGAGCATCGTCGGGCTTGGACATCTTGGTGGTACTAGCCTCACGCTCGTCGTCTATGAGCTTGGTCTTCGAGAAGTGTACTTGGGGTAGAGAAGCCTTGGCCTTCATGAGTTCTTGTTCCGCCTTGAGAGCACCAATGTAGTTGTCGTCGAGGGACTTGTAGTTCTCGAGGAAGATAGTCTTAGAGATGTCGGTGTTCAATCCCATCATGAAGTGGAACTTCATTGACATGGGGTCGCCCACGCCGGCTCGTCGCAAGGCAATCTTCATCTCCTTGAAGTACTCGTCGATGGACTTGGATCCTTGGATGGTGTTCTCCAATTGGCGAAGAAGTTGTTCCGTGTAGGTTGGAGGCACAAACTCTCGCCGCAAAGCTCTCTTTGTCTTGGACTAACTCATGTCGTAGGTCTCCGAAGGTGTGTGAAGCCACCATGTCGAGGAGTAGTCGTGGAAGTTTCTTGTGGCGCACTTCACTTGATCTTCGGGAGGAACTTGATGTAGCTTGAGGTAGTCGTCCATCAAACGCTGCCACTCAAGATACTCCTCGGGTTCTAGAGTCCCATAGAAAGGAATCTCATGGTCGGTGTCGAGGTCATAGTAGCGCGTGGAAGTCGCGGACTTGAGCTTGGGGAGCTTCTCTTGAGCGTAGTCTTGAGGTGCTTGTGTGCGAAGATGCCGTATATCTGTAGGCGAAGATGCCTTGAAGTCGCTTGGTGAAGATGCCAATGGTGATGGTGAAGTCGTTGAGCGGTTGTTGGTGTTGAGCTCTTGACCTTCATGTTCTTGTTGGTGATAGTGTCGATGCCGATGTGATGTTGCTGGAGATGGTAGCTCGGAAGGATGTTCTCTTGAGTGTCTTCTCGAAGATGAGGAAGATCTCTTGTAGGACTTGATGAGGGCTTTGATCTCCTTCATTTGAGCTTGCATCTTGGCGTCGTTGGAGTTGTTCGTGGCATCGAACTTGTCGTTGTTGTTGTAGACCGAAGCTGAAATACCTTGCCTATCCATCACAAGACTCGAGTAGAGGTGAGTAGGAAATTAGATAAACAATACCAAGTTACATTTTCCCAAAGTTGAGGATGTATCCTGTTTCACTCAATGTGAGATGAAAGAATAGTGGAATTGGTATCGTACTTGTTCACTCACACCTATCAAGTAAAGCTTATGGAGTGGCTCGGTGAGGATAGTGGCACAAAAATTTAATGCAAAATGTTAGCAAGAGTCAATAATGTTGAAAGAGATTCCCAAATTCGCAAGTGAAACAAGTAGACCAATAGCAAAGAATGGCACACGGAAACGCACACATGGATAGATAAATGGGGTCATGCAACCAAGGAATGAGCACAAAATGTGGAATCCACGGAAAACACTCGTGTTGCACAACTCAAGAGAGACGCTAGCACGATTGCTCAATAGGCGGATATGACACTTGTGCACAACCTATAAGATGCAAAGATATATCAACTTTCTATCCCAAGTATGCTATTATGTATGGTTCCCAGTGTTTCTCTCAAAATGATCGGATATGACAATCTTATGCAATGTGGTATGATGCTATGGCTATTGCTTACAAGCTTCTTTGGTCTCTTTTTTTTGCTTAAAAGCTAATTCTTTTTTTATGATATGGTGATGCGGAGCATCCCTCGATCATCCCCATGGACCTTCCGTCGCCTCACCAAGCTCCAAAAGGACCCATGACGAGAGCACGAGCTCGAGCTCTCGAGACCGAGGTGACTTCTCTCCTTAGTGAAATATCATATGACCCTCTCGAGACATGGCTACTACCTCAATCCGGAATGTTGTGCATGCTTAGGTACCAAGGAACCAACCTAGGAGAAGCTACAGCTCAAGATGGACACCAAGAGCAAGAGGAAGAACTGCAGAGTCCAGCGGGAGCGGTACTACCGCTCAAGCCAAGCGGTACTACTGCTGGGAGCCAAGCGGTACTACCGCTCTCCATCCGCCTACTTCCGCAAAACCCGACACACTCCAGGAATCGAGCAGGCGTGAGCGGTACTACCATTCAAGATAAGCGGTACTACCGCCATGAAGCAACAGTACTACCGCCACGCTCACTGCGTAGCGTGTCGGGCCGAGGCCCATGTACTCTTTTCGCCCCAACTTACCCCTTGGAGGTCCTAGACTATAAATAGACCTTCCCTCATCCTTTCTAGGGTTAGCTTTGGATTTGCTCATATTTCGTGTGAGAGCCTTTGCTCATCCACTTGGCTACTTCTCCTTGAGATCAGGACCTCTCGGAGAAGATCCCCCAAGCGGATTCAAGACCCCCTCCTAGGGTGGACCCCATCAAGACCTCCTCGCGGAGAAGAACGGCTACCCTTGTATCCTACCCTTTGTTGTCCTTGAATCTTGTGCCACTCTATGTGTTTGATAATCTAGCACTTGTGTGATCGTTTTCTTGTCGGTTGAGTGATCTCTCTCTCGTTCCCCTCGTGTTTTCCCTCGTGTTCTTCCGCTCGTTCTTCGTGTTCCTCGTAGGGATCCTCTCCAAGCGTGAAAGATCGTCCACGTAGGGTTCCGCCCTACATCATCATGGTATCATGAGCCACGTTGATCACGTTATTGGAGCCCCTACACCTCTTTTTCTAGCTTGATTTTGTTGTTTTTGTCCTAATTCCGAAAATTCCCCACAAAAATAGCCCCAATTTTTTTTGTGATTTGTTAGTGTGATGAAATTTTGTTGATTTTGATCCGTGGATTTGCTTGGTTTCGAGTCGATCTAGCATCTCTCCAAGTTTCACCTCTTTCCATCCACAAAATCCATAGAATTTTGACCCCGAAATCACCCATTTCCGCCCCAAAATCGCGCAACGATTCGAGAAATCGAGAAAATCCCGACACGAGCGGTACTACCGCCCTCCTAGCGGTACTACCGCTGTGAGCGGTACTACCGCCCTCCTAGCGGTACTACCGCTGAGTACGGCACTACCGCCAGCCCCCGTTCAGCCGAAATAGTCGAAAAATCCCGACACGAGCGGTACTACCGCCCTCCCAGCAGTACTACCGCCTGGCCAGTTCAGCCTTCCAACTTTCACCATTTTCATCATAACTTTTAACTCCGAACTCCGATTTGAGTGTTCTTTGGCTCGTTTGAAGCTATCGGCGTGCAAGTCCTCACCTTGGTTTCACCACCTTTTGACACCATCAAATTTTCCGAACATCGGCATCTTTGCCTAGGGCTTAAACCACATCATCCGCTATACCACCTCCACTTTCCGCTACCACATTTTCGCTTTTGGTCTTTGAGAATTTGGGTTGTGGTTCCCGTGTCCTATTGTGTTTCGGCTATATAGGTACGGTTCGACGTCAACATCACCACCGCTCATCTTCGGCAAGGACTCATCATCGTCAAGGACGGTAACCTCGACGACATCTTTGTCATCTCTCGCAATTGCATTGATAACCACATAGCCTTACTTTTGCGTTGCTTACCCATCGAGACTAGCCATCGAGTATTGCCGGCAACGTGACTTGTGCACCTTAGTGATCATACTCCATAGCATACATAGCATACCATAGTGGTGCATATCTTGAGATCAACTTGTGTGTCACAATGTTGTCATAGCATACACAATTGCTATCTTGGTTCGTGAAGTTTGCATAAGAAAAGAGCTCAAAAGTGAAAGAGCCACCCAAGCTTTTAAGCAAAGAGGAAAGATAAACAAAGAGCTTATAAGCAAGAACCATAGCATCATACAAAATTAAGATTGTCATATCCGATCATCTTGGATCATTGCACCGAAATATAATACATATAGCATACTTGGGATAGAGATCGTTGCATTTTTTCCGAATAGGTTGTGCACAAGTTCGCGTATCCGCCTATTGTGCAATCGTGCTAGCGTCTCTCTAGTATTGTGCAACAAGAGCATTCTCGTGGTTTCCACATTTTGGCTCACTTTTGGTTTGCACAATCCCACTTATCTATTTATGTGTGTGTTTCGTGTACCACTACTTGCTTGGTCTACTTGTTACATTTGCGAATTTGCGAATCTTTTTCAACTTTATTGAGTCTCACTTACAATCGCATCAAATTTTGTGCCACCATCCTAACCGGGCTCCACCATAAGCTTTTATTTGTGTAGGTGTGAGAACCGACAAGAATCGGTACCAAGAGTGCTATTTCATTGTCCGCATTTGAGTGAACTTGATTCATTTTCAACATCGGTCAAAGGTACATTGGTATAAGTTCTTTTCCGTTCTACCACTCACATCTTGTTTGGAATGATGGATAGGCCAAGTTCTTCTACCAACCCACTCTTCATCGAGCAAGACGACGACATGTCCTCGTACGTCACCAAGAGCCACCTCTTTGGTGCACAACGAGCGTTGCACCAAGAACAACAAGCAATGAGCGACCGCATCGACAACCTCGCCACCGACTTGCGACTCTCAGAGCAACGTACAAGAGACTACTTCGACAACAAGTTCGAGGCTCACAAGGTAGAGAATGATGCAAGAATGGAAGAGATCCGCGCATTGATGAGAACACGGCATCATTCCACTTCTTCATCATCAAGACGGAGCCGCTCGAGTCGACATTCCGACGACACCTTCTACGACTCAAGTACACCGTCATCGAACACTCTTCGACGAGCCGCGCACCAAGACCGTCATGCATCTCGCAACCCGCTACATGACAAGCATTCACAAGAGCAAGTTGATGATCAAGTTCCTCGTCCTCAATCAAACCAAGAGGCTTTTGCTCAAGCCCAAGAACGACAACGTCTTCGTCGCCAACAAGAGGAAGAAAGAGCACGTCGTCACCAAGACGAACAAGACGCCAAGGCTCAACGTCTTCAACAACGACAACGTGAAGCGCAAGCTCTTGAGGCGCAACGTGCCCTTCAAGAATCAAGTAGAGCCTTCGCCAACCGCAATCGCGAACGGCGCAATCAAGAGGAAGCCCTTCGAGAAGAAATCCAAGAGAGGAACTACCAACCTCATGTGCAACGTCAAGTTCCTCAAGCCCCTCCACAAGCTCGTCAAGCTCCACCCCAACCTCAAGTTCAACAAGGGCAAGTTGATCATGGTCTTCCTCCGCGCCAAGACCAACATGAAGACGAGTACATTCCACGTCAAGGACGTCATCATCAACATCGCCAACAACACAATGAAGAGCAACGCTACGGCAAGCTAAAATTCACCATGCCCAAGTTCAATGGAAGCAATGACCCCGAAGACTACCTCTCATGGGCATTGAAGGTTGACAAAATCTTCCGCTTGCACAACTACGATGAAGCGAAGAAAATCGCTATGGCATCACTTGAGTTCCAAGACTATGTGCTCATATGGTGGGAACAAATCATTGAGAGACGACAAGCAAGAGGTGAACCCCCAATCACCACTTGGGCTCAAATGAAGGATGTCATGCGAGCACGTTTTGTGCCAACCTACTACAACCGCGACCTCTTCAAGAAACTCCAACTACTCAAGCAAGGAACAAAGAGCGTTGAAGAATACTACAAGGAGATGGAGATAGCCATGATTCGAGCCAATGTCAAGGAAGATGATGAGCAAACTATGGCACGTTTCTTGAATGGACTCAATCATCCCATCAAGAAGATCGCCGACTTCCAACCATACTCAACCCTCATTGAGCTCGTACATCAAGCTACAAAGGCGGAACGCCAAGTACAAGATGACTTCAAGTACGCCAAGTACTCATCCAAGACCTCGGCTTCTCCAACAACCAAGCTTCAACGACTCCTCCAACATCTACACCAACCAAGCTTCCTTCAAGAAACGACGACAAGTCAAGTTACAAGAAGACATCGACAAGTTCAAGTCGTCCTCCTCCTACTACAAGCAACCTCAAGCCGCGTGCTTCATCCTCTACTCCGACCGATGAGACCATCAAGACAAGCTCCTTCAAGTGTTTCACTTGCGGCGGCCGAGGCCACAAGTCATCTGAATGCACCAACAAGCGCACCATGATCCTCAACGACGATGGCACATATGACTCTATGAGTGAAGAGGAAATGGAAGCCCTTGAGCAAGTGGCCATGCACCGCAAGTGAATGAAGATGAAGATGATCAAGTCTTTTGTGATGAGGATTCGAGCCCGCCTCGTTGTCTCCAAGGTCTTGACTCTTCAACATCAACAAGAAGAAGACCAACGATGCCACATCTTCCACACAAAAGCCGGCATCAATGGACGGTCCATCAAGGTCATCATCGATGGAGGTAGTTGCCACAACTTGGCAAGTGAAGAACTATGCTCCAAGCTACAATTGGTCAAGAGGAAGCACCCACACCCCTACAAGGTTCAATGGCTCAAGGACTCGGCACTATACGAGTCGAGCATACGGTCCAAGTCTCCTTCAAAATTGGTGCTTATGAAGACACTTTGGAGTGTGATGTGGTCCCAATGACCGTTTGCCACCTCCTTCTTGGTCGACCATGGCAATTCGACCGTGGTGTCATACACAATGGGCGAACCAATCACTATAGCTTCAAGATGAAAGGGAAGGAGTATGTGCTCGACCTATGTCTCCTAGTCACGTGATAGCCGACAAGCAAGCCACACATCATAGAGAAAAGAGTGAGAAAGTGATCCACCCAAAAATGAGTGAGAGCCACAAGCCAAATTTGAGAGACTCTTAGCCTAGAGAGAAAACCTCATTCTATTTGCCACCAAAAGTGAGATGAGAGAAGTGTGTGAGCACCCATCGAGTGTGATGCACTTTGTCCTTGTGTGCAAGGATGGAGAACCAAAACTAACACCATTCACGAGCTACCTTTGGTGTTTCAATCTCTTTGCAGGAATTTCAAGATGTTTTCCCGATGAGCTACCTCGGGTCTACCTCCTCTTGAGGCATTGAGCATCGAATCGACCTCATCCCGGGCGCCGCTACCAAACAAAGCTCCATACCGAGTCAATCCGGAAGAAACCAAGGAGATTCAACGGCAAGTACAACAACTCATCGACAACGGTCATGTACGTGAAAGCCTAAGCCCTTGTGCCGTTCCGGTTATCCTTGTGCCTAAGCCCGATGGAAGTTTCCGCTTGTGTTCCGATTGTAGACCTATCAATGCTATTACCGTTCGATATAGGCATCCCATTCCTCGCTTAGATGACATGCTTGATGAACTTAGTGGAGCCAACTTTTCTCAAAATTGATCTTAAAAGTGGTTATTATCAAATACGCATACAAGAGGGTGATGAATGGAAAACTGCTTTCAAAACCAAATTTGGTTTATATGAGTGGTTAGTGATGCCTATGGGTCTTCGGAAGCTCCGGTACTTTTGTGCGCCTTATGCATCATGTGCTTCGTCCTTATATTGGAGTCTTTGTTGTGGTTTACTTTGATGATATTCTTGTGTTTAGCAAAACCATGAAAGAGCATATTAACCATGTTAAATCTGTGTTGCAAACTCTTCGCAAGGAAAGCCTTTATGCAAACTTGAAAAAATGCACTTTTGGCGTTGACAAAGTGGTTTTCTTGGGATTTGTTGTCTCTTCAAAAGGTGTTCATGTTGATGAAACTAAAATTGAAGCAATTCAAACTTGGCCCCAACCAACCAATTTGCAACAAGTGCGAAGTTTTCTTGGTCTTGCGGGTTTCTATCGTCGCTTTGTGAAAGATTTTAGCACAATTGCCGCTCCTTTGCATGCTTTGAGCAAGAAGAATACTCCCTTTGTTTGGGGAACTTTGCAATCAACCGCTTTTGATGAGCTCAAGTCTTTGCTTACTCATGCTCCGATTCTTGCTTTGCCCAATTTTGACAAAACTTTTGAGGTTCATTGTGATGCAAGTGGTACCGGAATTGGCGGAGTTTTGATGCAAGAAAAACGAGCCATTGCTTATTTTAGTGAAAACTCTCCGGTGCTCAACTTAATTATCCCATATATGACAAAGAATTGTATGCTTTAGTGCGTGTGCTACATGTTTGGGAACATTACCTTAGACCGCATGAGTTTGTCATCCATACCGATCATGAAACGCTTAAGTACCTCAAAGGTCAAACTAAATTGAACAAGCGCCATGCCAAATGGAGTGAATTCATTGAATCTTTTCCTTATGTGATCAAATACATTAAGGGTAAAGAAAATGTAGTTGCCGACGCGCTTTCACGCATAAACATGCTTGTCACTCAACTTGAGTTGAATGTGATTGGTTTTGAGCATATAAAAGACTTGTATGAGCATGATCCATCTTTTGCTTCTCCTTATGCTAAGTGTTTGACGCATACGTCTTGGGAACAATATTACATCAAGGATGGTTACCTTATGAGAGCTAACAAACTTTGCATTCCCTAGTCTTCTCTTTGTTTGCTCCTTTTGCAAGAGGCTCATGGAGGCGGCCTCATGGGACACTTTGGACGCGACAAGACATTCGCCGCACTCTCCAACAACTACTTTTGGCCCAAGATGTTCCGCGACGTCTCACGCTTCACCAACCGATGCTACACATGTCGCAAAGCTAAGTCTAAAGCTCAATCTCATGGTCTTTACATGCCTCTTCCTATTCCATATCAACCATGGGAAGACATTAGTATGGATTTTGTACTTGGTTTGCCTAGGACTCAAAATGGCAAGGATTCCGTCTTTGTTGTTGTGGATAGATTTTCTAAAATGGCACATTTCATTCCTTGCAACAAGATAGACGATGCTTCACATGTTGCAAATCTCTTTTGTAGGGAAATCTTGCGACTCCATGGCGTACCAAAGACAATCGTCTCCGATCGTGACGTCAAGTTCTTGAGTTACTTTTGGAAGACCCTATGTGCCAAGCTCGGAATCAAGCTCTTGTTCTCCTCGGCATACCATCCTCAAACCGACGGCCAAACGGAGGTGACGAACCGCACACTATCCACTCTACTTCGTGTCTTGATCAAGAAGAACATCAAGGAGTGGGAAGCATGTCTACCCATCGCCGAGTACGCCTACAATCGTGCAAGACATTCAACTACCGGCAAGTCCCCCTTCGAGGTCGTCTACGGTTTCAACCCGTTGTCCCCATTGGACATTCTACCACTTCCTCTCCAAGAGAGCACCAACATGGATGCAAATGAACGAGCAAGCTACATCAAGAAGATGCACGAAGATACAAGGCACACCATCGAGCGCCAAGTACAACGCCAAGCAAACAAGCTCAACGCCAACAAGCAACCCATCGTCTTCAACATTGGTGATCTAGTGTGGCTACACCTTCGCAAGGACCGCTTCCCCAAAGAACGCAAGTCCAAACTTCTCCTCGAGCCGATGGACCTTTCAAGGTACTACTTGCGCTACAACGACAACGCTTACAAGATCGACATACCTCGCGACAAGTACAACGTGAGCGACATCTTCAACGTCAAGGACCTCGCACCTTTCCATGGAGATGAAGCTTTTGATCCGAGGTCGGATCTCTCCCAAGGGGGGGGAGATGATGCGGAGCATCCCTCGATCATCCCCATGGACCTTCCGTCGCCTCACCAAGCTCCAAAAGGACCCATGACGAGAGCACGAGCTCGAGCTCTCGAGACCGAGGTGACTTCTCTCCTTAGTGAAATATCATATGACCCTCTCGAGACATGGCTACTACCTCAATCCGGAATGTTGTGCATGCTTAGGTACCAAGGAACCAACCTAGGAGAAGCTACAGCTCAAGATGGACACCAAGAGCAAGAGGAAGAACTGCAGAGTCCAGCGGGAGCGGTACTACCGCTCAAGCCAAGCGGTACTACCGCTGGGAGCCAAGCGGTACTACCGCTCTCCATCCGGCCTACTTCCGCAAAACCCGACACACTCCAGGAATCGAACGGCGTCGGAGCGGTACTACCGCTCAAGATAAGCGGTACTACCGCTGAAAGCGGTACTACCACCCAAAGCGGTACTATCACTGAAAGCGGTACTACCGCCATGAAGCAACAGTACTACCGCCACTGCTGCGTCAGCGTATCGGGCCGAGGCCCATGTACTCTTTTCGCCCCCAACTTACCCCTTGGAGGTCCTAGACTATAAATAGACCTTCCCCTCATCCTTTCTAGGGTTAGCTTTGGATTTGCTCATATTTCGGTGTGAGAGCCTTTGCTCATCCACTTGGCTACTTCTCCTTCGAGATCAGGACCTCTACGGAGAAGATCCCCCAAGCGGATTCAAGACCCCCTCCTAGGGTGGACCCCATCAAGACCTCCTTGCGGAGAAGAACGGCTACCCTTGTATCCTACCCTTTGTTGTCCTTGAATCTTGTGCCACTCTATGTGTTTGATAATCTAGCACTTGTGTGATCGTTTTCTTGTCGGTTGAGTGATCTCTCTCTCTCGTTCCCCTCGTGTTTTCCCTCGTGTTCTTCCGCTCGTTCTTCGTGTTCCTCGTAGGGATCCTCTCCAAGCGTGAAAGATCGTCCACGTAGGGTTCCGCCCTACATCATATGGCCACAATGCGAAATGCACAAACCAAGATAGCAATTGTGTATATGCAGGAACAATCTTGTGACACAATGGATGATATGATGATGTCAATATGATATGGTACGTATGCAATGGAAGGGTGGATCACTAATGTGCACAAGTAACGTTGCCGGGCAATACTCAAATGGCTAGTCTCGATAGGCAAGTGACGCAAAATGGGCTAGGGGTTAACAATGCAATTGCAAGGGGAATATACAATGGTGTCGTCGAGGTTACCGTCCTTAGAGATGATGAGTGGCGGTGTTCTTGATGTAGATACCAAGATGATGGAGACTCGTCTCTAAGTAGCCGAAACACCTTAGGAAACGGAAAAACCGCGAACTCAAAATCTCAAATGACAAATGCAAATGGTGGTAGCGGTATGCGGTGATGTTGCACTAGGCAATGCAGAAGTGGAGGTGGTGGTTGATGAAGAAGCAACCGTCCCTAAGTAGCCGAAACACCTTAGAAGACTCAAATCACTAGTCAAGCAACCACATATACAATGCGGAACAAAATGGGTTAGGTTGCGGAAGTCGGTGCTGGTAATGCGGATGATATGGTGGTAGCCCTAGGCAAAGATGCCAAAATTCAGAAAATTTGATGGAGTCAAATGATGTTGGTGATATTTTTGTGGGATGGGGGATGTCAAGCGCTTCAAAACGAGCTAAAGAATGTCAAAAACGGACTCCAGATGAATTAGTTATGGCCAAAAAAAGATTTCAGCCGAGTCAGTGTCAGGGTTAGCCGGATATCCGGGAGTAGGTCCGGATGATCCGGGTTCGTCAACCGGATTTATGTCGTGTGGGGCGTCCGGACATCCGGGAGATGGTCCAGCTGATCCGGGTGGATCCGGATGATCCGGGAGTGGTGCCGGATGATCCGGGCAGGTCAAACTGCTCGGGATTTCCTCTCGGGGACGAATTTTTGGGCGCAAATGGGGGATTTTCGAGGCAAAATTGAGGAGATTTCATGGATGGAAGGTGGGGAAACTTGCGGAGATGCTAGATCCACTCGAAACCAAGCAAATCCGTGGATCAAAATCAACAAAACATCATCAAAACTCACAAATCACAAAAAAAATTGGGGCTATTTTTGGTGGGGATTTTCGAATTTAGGACAAAATCAAGCAAAAGAAGGCTAGAAAAAGAGGGGTGGGGGCTCCAAATTCGTGATCAACCTTGCTCTGATCCAAGATGATGTAGGGTGGAACCCTAGATGGCCGATCTTTCACGAAAGGAGCGAGATCCCTCGAAGAACACGACGAACACGGGGAAGAACGAAGAGAAATCACAAGGTGAAACACTCAAGAACAAGTCCAATCACACATCCACTAGACAATCAAACACACAAGATCCACAAGGTACATGAACAACAAAGGGAAAGATACAAGGTAAAGTTCATCTCCATGAGGAGGTCTTGAAGGGGGCCGCCCAAGAGGGGGTCTTGATCGATATATCCTGCATGATCTTCTCACATGGAGGCCTTGAACTCCATGGGAGTGGTGGTCTCTCTCTCAAGAGGAGAAGGTAGGAGCAAAGCTCACATACAAATGAGCTATCACTTTGCTCTTTTTTTAGAAAGGAAGTGGAGGAGGCTATTTATAGTCTAGTGGGCGAAGGGGTAAATGAGAGGGCAAACAGGTACATGGGCCTCGGCCCGGAGGCATGCACGCAAGGCCGGATGATCCGGATGGGGGTCCGGATGATCCGGGCGTCGTCCGGATGATCCGGGTCCTCGTCCGGATGATCCGGCTTCACCGAGTGGATTCTGCAAGGTTCGGCCGTCGCGGTGTATGGATTACCCGGATGATCCGGGGTTGGCCCGGATTATCCGGCTGAGCCCGGATGATCCGGCTCGGTGTCCGGATGTCCGGCTCCAGCTCAGCAGCCGCTCCGTCTTCTTCTCCTTTCTTCCGTCTTCTCTTCCACGCTTCCCTCACAGATGGTGTAGACGTACACTTGCACTCGCACTCCTCCTCGACATTCGTGATGTTCCGACAATACCTATGCATGCACACGGAAGGAGTGTCAAGTAGTATACCATCCTCGAGAGGGTCAAGTGAACACGTGTAAAGGAGATGATTCACCTTTGTGTATGTGAAGTAGATGTCGCACGTGTCACTTGCCAAACGGACTCTTGACATGGTGATGTCCGTAGGATGCTCCGCGTCACCTTTGCTAACCCTAGCTAGGAGGTGGGAGAGACCTATTTATAGTCGTAGTGCAAATGGAAGTCAAAGTGAAGGGGTACAAGGGCTCCAGCCCGCGGGCACGGTCACTCAGGTGCCGGACGTCCGGAGGGCGCCGGTCGTCCGGAGCTTCAGGACGGTCCGGACATCCGTTGATCGCCGGACGTCCGTAGACTCAGTTCGGGTGCGGGTCGTCCGGTCGTCCGCTGGCTTCGGTCTTCCGTGAATTTCCATTCGGGTGCCCAGTTGCCGGACGTCCGGAGGGCGTCGGTCGTCCGGGACCTGGGAGTCGTCGGACGTCCGAGCGGGTCGGTCATCCGTGGCCTGTAGCACTGGCCTGTCTTCCTTCTCTCGGCTGTAGCATCATCCAGGGCTCGGACGTCCGGGCCCAGCCGGTCGTCCAGATCATGTAGCTTCCCAAGTAGCTCTTCTTCTTGATGTTCATGCTTGGTGTCCTTGCCATCTTGGCCATTGGGTGTAGCTGTCCCGTGGCTCTCCTCCAAGTACCTGATCACACACAGAGTGTCCCTATGAGGTAGTAGCCAAGTCCCATGAGCGGAGAGAGGGAGTTCGGAGAGGAGCGAGTTCACCTTATCTTCAATAGCTTTTGCTCTAGCTCTTGTCATGGTCCAAGTGGCGTTGAGGGAGATGTAGGTACGTCCATGGGGATGAGCGAGGGATGCTCCGCATCAATACTTGTCAACCTCACAATCCCATGAGTTGACAAAACGAGCTCTAGAGAGCAATGATGACTTGGGATCCCATGGATTGCCTTTCCCACCGCTCACTTCGTACAAACACTTCGCGCAATTCTTTTACATGGCCCTCATATGGTTATGGGTTGTTGTCCATTATATATCCTTTGCCCATCTTGCCATGTTCAGTTTGCATGATATGCCCATTCCTATGCCTTTTCCATGCATTTGTGACCCATGATTTGCATTACAAATGATGATTGATTCTAGTACTTGTATGTGTATTTGCAAGCGTGGTTGAGATATTGTTTGTTATTGCCATGATTGCTTTGTGCCCCATGCCTATGATGATACTATGATCTTGATTTGTGTTCGTGCTTGCGATATGTCATGTACATTGCCTATGCCTATTCTTTGCTCACATGACATGATTGCCATGATTTCCTCTAGTGTGTTGCATATTCGCTCCACTAGTTTGCACGACTTGATTACTATAGCTTGCCTTGTTGCACCACCAATGATTCATACTTGCTCATTTCATTCGGTTGACGACAACCATCTCCATGTTTTGCACATGATTATTATTGCTTCTTGTCATATATCTCCATATGTTGCCTCTCTCATGCTAGATGATTTGACATGTATTGAGTGCAACAATGCCCTTAGTCTTGTTAATGAGTTTGCCCCCATAGCATTCTCGCATATATTTGGAGATTTTGACATATTTCTTGTGAAGCATGCTTGTCTTACCTCTTTGCATCATATACCTAGCGCATTGAATATATCCATTGATGCATCATATTATTCACGCACTTGTGCTTCTAATGGTTATGTGCAAAAGAAGAGTACCATCATGATGGATGATGTGTTTATCTACCATGCGCATACATTCTTTGCTTTCTTTTGTGCATGTTGAAATATATTGCCCGCCTCCCTCCATCAGTTCGGACTTTTGGATGAGTTGGCTGGAGCATGAATTCAATATGGTATCCGAGCCAAGAGGTCTTGAGTTCAAGACCCTGCCAGTGCAGTATTAAATAAAAAAAGATTCTGCGACCTACATCGATCCCACGTCTAAGGACTAAAATAGCCTAGACGTGAGGGGGAGTGTTGAAATATATTGCCCGCCTCCCTCCATCAGTTCGGACTTTTGGATGAGTTGGCTGGAGCATGAATTCAATAGTGCATGTGTAGGATACTTGAACTTTGTGTCAACTTCCACGTCATGTGAGTTGACCATTCAAGCTCTTGAGAGCGAGCCTCATACATTCGACCACGACTCGCTTCTACACCACCTTTCCTACCACTTCGGCATTGTGTAGAATGCACAAGGACACGCCTTCAAGATGATATCTTTCTTGAGCATGGATATTGTGGATCATACTACTTGTGTTGCTTGTACCATGAGACTTGTTGTTCATCTTGGAACATTTGATTGCGCACATGTTAGAGAACTTGCTTTGACTTGTCATTTTCGTCGTTCCATGCATCATGATATATATGCCTTGTGTGTTACATTCGACTTGTGGATTACTTTCTCCTATAATATGGTTGATTGCAACAATGTCATCACTTCACATATGCCATGTCGCATTGCTTGTCACATGATTGACTTGATTGCCTCACACATGATGAACAATTGCTCTTTCTATTGTGTTGAGTGCCATACTATCTTCACTACACCATATGCACGTTATGCTTGGATTGTCTTGCACTTGACCCATGTGTTTAGACATCTCATTTTCTTTGCTGTTGTGAATGCTTCTTATGCCTACCATAGACCTTTCATTGAGCAATTTGTGAATACTTGTTATGAACTTGAGTTAGATGCTTATTCTCTTGACACACATATTTGCATCTCTACCTCCCATTTACATGCTTGTCCACATGATATTTTTGCTTGTGCTCAATTGATATGCTTACATGCCATGTCACAATCCTTTGTCAAACCATATGCTTTGCATGATGACGACAGTTGTTTGGTGAATCACCTCTTGAATGCTTGGTTTTGCACTAACGCTAACCACATTTGTTTATCCAAGTGTTTGTTGTCCTTACTCCTTTTGAAGGAATCACAAGACGGTGCGACATTGGAGAGTGCCCATTTCGAGCTTCAAGGTGACAAGTACATGGTGAACATCCACGTCTACACGGCGAAGCCATCTCCTTCCCATGGTGATTTGGTTTTCGATCCGAGGTCGGATATTTCCCAAGGGAGGGGAGATGATGCGGAGCATCCTATGGACATCACCATGTCAAGAGTCCGTTCGGCGAGTGACACGTGCGGCATCTACTTCACATACACAAAGGTGAATCATCTCCTTTACACGTGCTCACTTGACACCTTCGAGGATTGTATACTACTTGACACTCCACTCGTGTGCATGCATAGGTATTGTCGGAACACTACGGACGACGAGGATGATTGCAAGCGCCAAGGAACAACTACACCATCCGCGAGAGAAGCATGGAAGCGATGACGGAAGAAGAAGACGGAGACAGCTCCCAGGACCCGGACATCCGGCCAGGACTCCGGACATCCGGCCCCTGGAACCTCACCCACAGCAGCCGCCCAGCCGCCAAGTACCTACAGGCCCCGGACATCCGGCCATAGCCCGGACATCCGAACCTTCCCCCGGAAATCCGGCATCGAACGACAGAACGCACCAGAAGCTTGGCCACTTCAGCCCGGACATCCGGCCCGAGGCCGGACATCCGGCGACTCGCGAAGCCCCGGACATCCGGCGCCTGCCTGCGTGCAGAGACGGGCTAGAGGCCCATGTATCCCCTCCTCACTTACCCCTTCGTGGCTTAGACTATATATACTCCTCCCCCTCCTCCTAGTTAGGGTTAGCAAAGTGATAGCTCATTTGATAGAGAACTTTGCTCCTTGTACCACTCTACTCTTGAGAGAGAGAGAGAGAGACTACTTGATACGGAGCATCCTACGTTCATCTCCATGTACACCTTCATAGCACATCAAGCCCCAAGTGGACCTACCGGACTTAAGGTGAACCCGCTCCTCTTCAAGATTTACATGAATACCTATGGGACTTGGTCGCTACCTCACCACGGAACGTTGTGCATCATTAGGTACGAGGGTGACCGCCGCCAAGCGGCTAAGGAGCTTCCTGGAGGCCAAGGAGAAGGACCCCAAGGCCACAAGGAAGAAGAAGGAGTGCACGAAGATCAACTCTTCCCAGGCGACCCCGTGCCCACGGCCCTCGAAGACCCCGTGCGCACGGGCTACACAGGGAGCTGGCGTTGGAGCACCCCATGCGCACGGGCCTGTACCATGCCCACGGGACCCCCGTGCGCACGGGCCCAACTTACTCCATGCGCACGGGCCCATCAGGATGGACGGCTGATGCGGAGCATCCTTCGGTCATCCCCATGGACCTTCCATCAACCATCCAAGATCCAAGTGGACCCATGACAAGAGCAAGAGCTCGTGCTATTCAATCCGTGGTGACATCACTCCTATTCGATTTCCCTTTTCCTTCCAGTGAGACATGGCTACTACCTAAGTCCAAGACACTATGCGTGATCAGGTACAACGTTCAAGCCAAGGAACCAGGAGCTGAGGAAGAAACAACAAGCGTCAACACTCTGGACAGCCCGGAACTTCCGGCCTCAGCCCGGAACTTCCGGCCCCCGACAACATCGACCAGTCCGGGCCTGCCCACTTTCTGGTTAGCCCGGAAACTGCCCGGAACCCGGCCCGGAACTTCCGGCCCGCCCGGACCTTCCGGCCCCCGAAAGCCAGCCCAGCTCCATCCGCGTCAACTCTCGGCTTAGGCCGGACCCTGCCCAGAACTTCCGGCGCCCGGAACTTCCGGCCCTGCCTGCGTGCAGCCACTTGGGCCGAGGCCAATGTACCCTTTCGTCCCGTAAACTATAAATACTCGCCCACCTCCTAGTTAGGGTTAGCATTAGTTTGGCTCATCTTTGGTGTGAGAGCCCTTGCTCATCCACTTGGTACTTCTCCTCGGAGTTCACGACCTCTTCGGAGAAGATCCCCCAAGCGGATTCAAGATCCCTTCAAGGGAAGACCATCAAGACCTCCTCTCAGAGAAGATCGGCTACTCGTGTATCTTTCCTTTGTTGATTTTGAACCTTGTGCTACCTTATGTATTCGGTGATCTAGCTCTTGTGTAATCGAAACTTGTTGGTTTAGTGTTCCTCTTGTATGTGTTTCCTTGTGTTTTTCCGCCCGTTCATCGTGTTTCCCCGTAGGATACCCTCCAAACGTGAAAGATCTCCACATAGGGTTCCACCCTACATCTTATGGTATCAGAGCCACATTGATCACGTTTTTGAAGCCCCTACCCCGTATTTTCTAGCTTGATTTTGTTGTTTTCATCCTAAATCCAAAAATCCCCACCAAAAATAGCCCCAAATTTTTTTGTGATTGTTGGTATGATGAAGTTTTGTTGGATTTGATCCATGGATTTGCTTTTGCTTCATGTGGATCTAGCATCCCTACCTTTCTTCCCCTCGAATTCCTACTTTTCCCCTCAGGATTTGGGTTTTCCCCCCATTTTTTCCGCCCAAACCCTCGATCCCGAAGTTCATGTTCTTGGCAGATTCCCGACCCCCGGAACTTCCGGCCCAGGCCGGAACTTCCGGCCCCCGGACCTTCCGTCTTGCCCCGAACTACCGGCCTATACAGAAAGGTCGCGCATCTTCGGTGACCCCCGTTGCTTCGACAACTTCGACCTCGGTGCAGCGGCATCTTCGCCAACGTACTGAAGACCGTGCATCACTTGATCATCCACATTCGCATCCGTTTGAAACCTCGACCGTAAGCAAGGACGGTAATCTCGACGACATCTTTGTCCAAACCTTGCCATTGCATTGATAAACATCATAGCCATCTTTTGCGTTGCTTACCCATCGAGACTAGCCTTTGAGTATTGCAAGCAACGTGACTTGTGCACATTAGTGATCATACTCCATAGCATACATACCATACCACCGTGGTGCATATCTTGGGATCCATTTGTGTGTCACAAAGTTATCATAGCATACACAAGTGCTATCTTGGTTCATGAAGTTTTGCATGAGAAAGACCTCAAAAGTGAAAGAGCCACCCAAGCTTTTAAGCAAAGAGGAAAGATATGCAAAGAGCATATGAGCAAGAACCATAGCATCATACTACATTAAGATTGTCATAGTGGATCATCTTGGATCATAGCACCGAAATACCATACATATAGCATACGTGAGATAGAGATAGTTGCATTTTTGCCTAGTAGGTTGTGCACAAGTTCCGTATCCGCCTATTATGCAATCGTGCTAGCGTCTCTCTAGTATTGTGCAACAAGAGCATTTTTGTGGATTCCACATTTTGGCTCACTTTTGGTTTGCACAATCCCACTTATCTATTTGCGTGTATGTTTCCGTGTACCCCTACTTGCTTGGTCAACTTGTTGCATTTGCAAATTTGTGAATCTTTTCCAACATTATTGAATCTCACTTACAATTGCATCAAATTTTGTGCCACCATCCTCACCAAGCTCCACAATAAGCTTTTATTTGTGTAGGTGTGAGAACCGACAAGGATTGGTACCAATAGTGCTCTTTCATTGTCCGCATTTGGGTGAACTTGATTCATCATCAACATCGGTCAAATGTACATTGGTATAAGTTCTTCTCCTTCTTCCACTCACATATTTTGCTTGGAATGATGGATAGGCCAAGTACCTCTACCAACCCACTCTTCATCGATCACGACGACGACATGTCATCATACGTCACCAAGAGCCACCTCTTTGGTGCACAACGAGCGTTACATCAAGAGCAACAAGCAATGAGCGACCGCATCGACAACCTCGCCACCGACTTGCGACTCTCCGAACAACGTACAAGGGACTACAACGTACAACGTACAAGTTCGACGCGCACAAGCAAGAGAATGATGCAAGAATGGACGAGATCCGCGCCTTGATGAGGAACCGACATCATTCCACTTCGTCATCATCAAGACGGAGCCGCTCGAGTCGACACTCCGACGACACCTTCTACGACTCAAGTACACCGTCATCGAACACCCTTCGACGAGCCGCGCATCAAGACCGTCATGCATCTCGCAACTCGCTACATGAAAAGCATTCACAAGAGCAAGTCGATGAGCAAGTCCGTCGTCCTCAATCAAACCAAGCCGCTTTTGCCCAAGCTCAAGAACGACAACAACTAAGGCGCCAAGAGGAAGAACGAGCGCGTCTACATCATGACGAACAAGATGCCGAGGCTCAACGCCTTCAACAACAACGACGAGAAGCGCAAGCTCTTGAGGCGCAACGTGCCCTTCAAGATTCAAGTCGAGCCATCGCCAACCGCAATCGCGAACGGCGCAATCAAGAGGAAGCCCTTCGAGAAGAAATCGAAGAGAGGAACTACCAACCACGTGTGCAACGTCAAGTTCCTCAAGCTCCTCAACAAGCTCGTCAAGCTCCACCTCAACCTCAAGTTCAATAAGAGCAAGTTGATCATGGACTTCCTCCACACCAAGAGCAACAAGAAGATGATTGTCATCCACGTCAAGGGCATCATCATCCTCTCCCACAACAAAATGAAGAGCACCGATATGGAAAGCTGAAATTCACCATGCCCAAGTTCAATGGAACCAATGACCCCGAAGAGTACCTCTCATGGGCATTAAAGGTCGACAAAATCTTTCGTTTGCACAACTATGAGGAAGAGAAGAAGATCGCTATGGCCTCACTTGAGTTCAAAGACTATGTGCTCATATGGTGGGAACAAATCATTGAGCGATGACAAGCAAGAGGTGAACCTCCAATCACCACTTGGGCTCAAATGAAGGATGTCATGAGAGCACGTTTTGTGCCAACCTACTACAATCGCGACCTCTTCAAGAAACTCCAACTTCTCAAGCAAGGAACAAAGAGTGTTGAAGAATACTACAAGGAAATAGAGATAGCCATGATTCGAGCCAATGTGAAGGAAGATGATGAGCAAACAATGGCATGTTTCTTGAATGGACTCAACCATCCCATCAAGAAGATCGCCGACTTCCAACCGTACTCCACTCTCATTGAGCTCGTGCATCAAGCTACAAAGGCGGAACGTCAAGTGCAAGATGACTTCAAGTACACCAAGTACTCGTCCAAGCCCTACGGCTTCTCCAACAACCAATCTTCAACAACTCCTCCAACATCTACATCAACCAAACCTTCTACAAGCAACGACGACAAGTCAAGTTACAAGAAAACTTCGACAAGTTCAAGTCGTCTTCCTCCTACTACAAGCAACTTCAAGCCGCGTGCTTCATCATCTACTCCAAACGATCAGACCGTCAAGACAAGCTCCATCAAGTGTTTCACTTGCGGCGGCCGAGGCTACAAGTCCTACGAATGCACCAACAAGCGCACCATGATCCTCAACGACGATTGCACCTATGACTCAATGAGTGAAGAGGAGATGGAAGCACTTGAGCAAGTGGCCATGCACCGGCGAGTGAACGAAGATGAAGATGATCAAGTCTTTTGTGATGAGGATTCGAGCCCCGCTCTCGTGGTCTCCAAGGTCTTAAGTCTTCAACATCAACAAGAAGACGACCAAAGATGCCACATCTTCCACACAAAGGCCGGCATCAAGGGAAAATCCGTCAAGGTCATCATCGACGGAGGTAGTTGCCACAACTTGGCAAGTGAAGAACTATGCTCCAAGCTTCAATTGGTCAAGAGGAAGCACCCGCATCCATACAAGGTTCAATGGCTAAGTGACTCCGGCACTATACGAGTCGAGCATACGGTCCAAGTCTCCTTCAAAATCGGTACATATGAGGACACTTTGGAGTGTGATGTGGTCCCAATGACCGTTTGCCACCTCCTTCTTGGTCGACCATGGCAATTCGACCGTCGTGTCTTCCACAATGGGCGCACCAATCACTATAGCTTCAAGATAAAAGGGAAGGAATATGTGCTACGACCTATGTCTCCTTGTCAAGTGTTAGCCGACAAGCAAGCCACCCATCATGGAGAAAAGAGTGAGAAAGTGATCCACCAAAAAGTGAGTGAGAGCCACAAGCCAAACTCGCCTAGAGAGAAAAACCTCATCCTTTTTGCCACCAAAAGTGAGATGAGAGAAGTCTGTGAGAACCCATCTAGTGTGATGCACTTTGTCCTTGTGTGCAAGGATGGAGAGCCAACAACTAACACCTCTCATGAGCTACCTTTAGTGTTTCAATCTCTTTTGCAGGAATTCCAAGTTATTTTCCCCGATGAGCTCCATCCGGGTCTACCTCCTCTTCGAGGCATTGAGCACCGAATCGACCTCATCCCCGGAGCGCCTCTACCAAATGATGAGGACATCAATACCATTGTTACACCCACAGCCCCTGCTGCTATACATACTGGACCAATTACTCGAGCTCGCGCACGCTAATTGAATTATCAGGTACTTTCGTTTCTTGTTAACGATTCTAATGTTCATGAGAATATGATGCTGCCTAAATTGGATATATTTGTTTTGCTTACAAATGAAGGGCCTACCATGGACAAGAAAGATGAACCTTGGAGCAAGTTCAAGCATGGAGATGTTGGCATGCGCAAGGGGAACAAGAACGGAGTTACAAGTGATGATTCCAGGACTTTGAAGCCACCCTAATGAGTGCATGAGGCCTTGGACGAAATATACAAGATGCCACTTCATAATATTCGTCCATAGGCTATTCTAGGTGCTGCGTCACCTTATTATTGGGCCAGGCCCATGTAATTTCGAAATACTTAAGTATAGGCTGTTTTTAGAGTCCGTATGTGTGGGGAAACAAGAGTTAGGGTTGATTTGGACCCCTCCACCAAGGGCCACGAAATTCCCCTCTTCCTCCATATATACAGCCCTTAGGGCCCGCTTAGACCTTGGGATTTGTTTAGATTAAAAGTTCGCCATAGCTGCAACTTCGCATTTCGCTTTGTGTTCAACGACTGCACAAAGGCGCCACAGAACCCCACCTTGATCAATAAAGCTTTCATCTTATATTCGCAATATCCAGATTGCAATCTCAGTTTCTTGCTTGTTCTTCGTTTGCTCGCAGGAAACAGGCCCTCGTGGTCGTTGATCATGCTCCGCGTGGTCAATAACCCTCGGAAGTTGGTTTAGCGATTGCTAAGGCGCGACGTCTCGCCGACGTTCAGAGTCGGATCGTCAAGGTCGACTCCCACAGAAACGATAGCCACCATCTCATCGAAACATCGGGACACCTTTGCCTCTATCAAGTGGTATCAGATTTTCAGGTTGCTCGGTGAGATTTTACAGTTTTCCGTAGTTTAGATCGAGTCTGTTCTTCATACCTATAGTCCACGAAAAAGCCACAAAAAAATTAGGGTTAGTTCATCATATCCGAACCAATCTGAGCCTTTGCATAATCTTTTTAGGGTTTGCTTTGTTGAATTTATGGTTGCATCATCGTGTCAAGTTGCTGGTCTTAGAGTCTAGTCTTTTAGAGTTTCGAGTTCGGTCATAAGTTGTCACGCCGCCGCCTTTTCCATCATCATCGCCTTGCCATCTTCCACCATTGCTTATCCGCCACCACTCTGAATCCATATCCATATACCACCACCGCTGCCCTATATCCACCACCATATATCCACCACCAATCCGAGTTCCTTGCATATTAGGGTTGTTTTCGAGATCCATCTAGTTTCCGATTTCGTGTTTCCTTGCCGGAGTAGGTTTCGGAAAAAAAAATTCCGAAAACGCACTTGTCAAAAAATTTTCTGGCTATCCTATTTTTAGGTGTTTCTAAGTGTATTGAGACAGTCGTTGTTATAGAAAGTTTTTTGACCCGCTTCAGCTTTTGGGTCCGGCAATCGAAAAAAAAAATTGGTCGAAAAATTTCGTGCCCATCCTGTCGGTTTGACACAGGAAGAGTTTTGAGACACTCGCCATTATAGTGATTTTTCGCAAAAAAAAAAAAAAGAGCCGCAAAAAAAAAGGCAGCAAAAAAAAGCGAATTTTTTTTTCCCGAGTGTGCTTTTCCTTGTTTACGTGCAGCACCGTGATTTTGTTAGTGTTCTAGGCTCGCGTCTCTAGCACGGTCTAGCCTAGGACCAGCCTGAGACTGCGTCGTTGAGCGCTTATTCAACTTTGCATCTCTGAATTGATTATTGCTAACCTTTTTGCTACCATATTATAAGCCTTCCCAGCTCCACATACATCTACATCGTATGCTTGACTCTCCCCGTAATCGCTCTATCCAAGCTTTGAGAGTTTTGACTACATCGGTTGCCGATCACCGCCGCTGGGTAAGAACTGGTAAGAATTTGAGATTTGCTCGACGGATTTGTGATCGCCCACCACACCATCACCACCACTTCCTAGTAGTCTGTCAATCATATTCTTGTGTGTTTCTATTGCTGCTAACCATGGCAGGATCACAAGCCGATTTAGACCGACCGGGAGAACATGACAAACAAAGCGCTACATGATAAGTTTCAACAAATGATGAGTGGGCAGGTGGAAGATGTGCTAAATAGATTTGAAGAGGCCATGGAGAAGATAGATGGCATTGAGAAGGCGTCAAACAAAGCTCGATAACAAGTTTAATGAATTGCTCGCGCGTCTACCACCACCACCACCGGCTGCACCTAACGCACCTCTACTACAACAACACGGACTACCTCCACATCGCGAAACAGCCCTCCGCCGAGCTTCCCGTGTCCCTCTTCACCGCCAAGCTGCTTTGGTGCTGCTGTTGATACTTCTGTGGCTCCTGCTGCTGCGGTGGGGGAGGATGATTATGTAAGAGCTTACGAGGATGAGGTTGATCAACATCAGAACTACGTGCAACCACCAGCACCACAACCACCAGGTCGTCCACATGCAAATAATGGCAATGTTCGGCTCCCCTTCAGGTACGAGATCATGACCATCTCCCTAAACTGAAATTGAATATTCCACCATTTGAGGGTAGATATGTTCCTGATATATATCTTACTTGGGAGTTAGAAACTGAACAACGATTTACATGTTTACAATATCCTGAGGAGAGACGTGTTCCTGCTGCTGTTTGTGCTTTCACTAGCTTTGCATGTGTTTGGTGGTCTGAACATTGTAGATTATATCCTGTTCCAGCTACTTGGGCTGCTTTGAAAACTGCTATGCATACTCGTTGTGATGAGGACATCAATACCGTTGTTACACCCACAGCCCCTGCTGCTATACATACTGGACCAATTACTAGAGCTCGCGCACGCCAATTGAATTATCAGGTACTTTCGTTTCTTTGTAACGATTTCAATGTTCATGAGAATATGATGCTGCCTAAATTGGATACATTTGTTTTGCTTACAAATGAAGGGCCTACCATGGACAAGAAAGATGAACCTTGGAGCAAGTTCAAGCATGGAGATGTTGGCATGCATAGGGAACAAGAACGGAGTTACAAGTGATGATTCCAGGACTTTGAAGCCACCCTAATGAGTGCATGAGGCCTTGGACGAAATATACAAGATGCCACTTCATAATATTCGTCCATAGGCTATTCTAGGTGCTGCGTCACCTTATTATTGGGCCAGCCCATGTAATTTCGAAATACTTTATAGGCTGTTTTTAGAGTCCGTATGTGTGGGGAAACAAGAGTTAGGGTTGATTTGGACCCCTCCACCAAGGGCCACGAAATTCCCCCTCTTCCTCCATATATACAGCCCTTAGGGCACCGCTTAGACACAGGGGTTTTGTTTAGATTAAAAGTTCGCCATAGCTGCAACTTCGCGCATTTCGTTTGTGTTCAACGACTGCACAAAGGCGCCACATAACCCCACCTTGATCAATAAAGCTTTCATCTTATATTCGCAATATCCAGATTGCAATCTCAGTTTCTTGCTTGTTCTTCGTTTGCTCGCGAAATGACCCTCGTGGTCGTTGATCGTGCTCGGCGTGGTCAATAACCTCTCGGAGTTGGTTTAGCGATTGCTAAGGCGCGACGTCCTCAAGACGTTCGTAGTCGGATCGTCAAAGTCGACTTCCTCCAAAGCGAAAACCACATCTCATCGAAGGCGGGACACCTTTACTCCAACTTCCGACTTTAATAAGACTTTTGAGCTTGAATGTGATGCTAGTGGAATTGGATTAGGAGGTGTGTTATTACAAGATGGCAAACCTGTTGCATACTTTTCTCGAAAAATTGAGTGGGCCTAGTCTGAACTATTCTACTTATGACAAAGAATTATATGCTCTTGTTCGGACTTTAGAGACATGGCAACATTATTTATGGCCCAAAGAATTTGTTATACATTCTGATCATGAATCTTTGAAACATATTAAAAGTCAAGCTAAAATGAATCGTAGACATGCTAAATGGGTTGAATTCATTGAGACTTTCCCTTATGTCATTAAACACAAGAAGGGTAAAGAAAATGTTATTGCTGATGCTTTGTCTCGTCGATATACTATGCTTTCACAACTTGACTTCAAAATATTTGGTTTGGAGACCATCAAAGATCAATATGTGCATGATGCTGATTTTAAAGATGTAATGCAGAATTGTAAAGAGGGAAGAACATGGAACAAGTTCGTTATTAATGATGGTTTTGTGTTCCGTGCTAACAAGCTATGCATTCCTGCTAGCTCTGTTAGTCTTTTGTTGTTGCAGGAGGCGCATGGAGGAGGATTAATGGGACACTTTGGCGTCAAGAAGACGGAGGATATACTTGCTACACATTTCTTTTGGCCAAAGATGAGACGGGATGTTGAGCGTTTTGTAGCTCGCTGCACTACATGTCAAAAAGCTAAGTCACGACTCAATCCTCATGGTTTATATATGCCTTTGCTGTGCCTAGTGTTCCTTGGGAGGATATATCTATGGACTTTGTTTTAGGTTTACCTCGAACAAAGAAGGGAGGATAGCATATTTGTTGTCGTGGATAGATTCTCAAAATGGCACACTTTATACCATGTCATAAAAGCGATGATGCTTTATTAATGTTGCTGATTTGTTCTTTCGTGAAATTATTCGCTTGCATGGTGTGCCAAATACTATTGTTTCAGATCGTGATACTAAATTTCTTAGCCACTTTTGGAGATGTTTATGGGCTAAGTTGGGGACTAAACTGCTTTTAGTACTACTTGTCACCCCCAAACCGATGGACAAACTGAAGTAGTCAATAGAACATTGTCTACTATGCTTAGGGCTGTTTTGAAGAATAATAAGAAAATGTGGGAAGAATGCTTGCCTCATATTGAATTTGCTTATAATCGTTCATTGCATTCTACTACTAAGATGTGCCCTTTTGAAATTGTGTATGGCTTCCTACCTCGTGCACCTATTGATTTGTTGCCTCTTCCATCTTCGGAGAAGGTTAATTTTGATGCTAAAGAACGTGCTGAATTGATTTTAAAATGCATGAGTTAACTAAGGAAAACATTGAGCGTATGAATGCTAAATATAAACTTGTTGGAGATAAGGGTAGAAAACATGTTGTCTTTGCACCGGAGATCTTGTTTGGTTACATTTGCGTAAGGATAGGTTTCCTAATTTGCGCAAATCAAAGCTAATGCCACGTCTTGATGGTCCATTTAAGGTGTTAGAGAAAATAAATGATAATGCATATAAACTTGAGCTGCCTGCAGATTTTGGGGTTAGTCCCACTTTTAACATTGCAGATTTGAAGCCTTATTTGGGTGAGGAAGATGAGCTTCCGTCGAGGACGACTTCATTTCAAGAAGGGAGGATGATGAGGACATCAATACCATTGTTACACCCACAACCCCTGCTGCTATACATACCGGACCAATTACTAGAGCTCACAAGACGCCAATTGAATTATCGGTACTTTCGTTTCTTTATAACGATTTCAATGTTCATGAGAATATGATGCTGCCTAAATTGGATACATTTGTTTTGCTTACAAATGAAGGGCCTACCATGGACAAGAAAGATGAACCTTGGAGCAAGTTCAAGCATGGAGATGTTGGCATGCATAGGGGAACAAGAACGGAGTTACAAGTGATGATTCCAGGACTTTGAAGCCACCCTAATGAGTGCATGAGGCCTTGGACGAAATATACAAGATGCCACTTCATAATATTCGTCCATAGGCTATTCTAGGTGCTCGTCACCTTATTATTGGGCCAGGCCCATGTAATTTCGAAATACTTAAGTATAGGCTGTTTTAGAGTCCGTATGTGTGGGGAAACAAGAGTTAGGGTTGATTTGGACCCCTCCACCAAGGGCCACGAAATTCCCCCTCTTCCTCCATATATACAGCCCTTAGGGCACCGTTTAGACCTGGGGTTTTGTTTAGATTAAAAGTTCGCCATAGCTGCAACTTCACAGCCGTTTGTGTTCAACGACTGCACAAAGGCGTCCACAGAACCCCACCTTGATCAATAAAGCTTTCATCTTATATTCGCAATATCCAGATTGCAATCTCAGTTTCTTGCTTGTTCTTCGTTTGCTCGCAGGAAATGACCCTCGTGGTCGTTGATCGTGCTTCGGCGTGGTCAATAACCTCTCGGAGTTGGTTTAGCGATTGCTAAGGCGCGACGTCCTCGCCGCGTTCAGTAGTCGGATCGTCAAAGTCGACTTCCTCCAAAGCGAAAACCACATCTCATCGAAAGACGGGACACCTTTGCCTCTATCACGTTGGGTTCCACCATATTACCAGCGTGAATTACTTAAAAAATTGCAGCGCTTAAGACAAGGAAAAATTCGGTGAAGAATATTATCGGGAATTACAAACTGGCTTGATTAGATGTGGTATTGTTGAGGAGAATGAAGCTATGCTTGCACGTTTTACGGGTGGATTAAATAGAGATTCAGACCATTCTAGACTACAAGGATTATAATAATATCACTCGATTATTCCATCTTGCTTGTAAAGCTGAACGTGAAGTGCAGGATCGATGTGCCTTGGCGCGGACTAACTTTTCTGCAGGTCGACCTTCATCATGGACACCACGTGCATCATCTACTTCCACACGTTCTACTACACCGGCACCTCCGTCGGCTGCCACCTCCAACCGTGGTACAAGAAAGCGAGGCACAACCACCACTATCCGCCAAGAGCACACCTGCTGGGCCTACACAGAGCTCTTCTTCTTCCATGGCGTCAACAGGGCACACAAGTGATATTATTTGTCGTCGTTGTAAGGGAAGAGGACATTTTATGAGAGAATGCCAATCTCAGCGTGTGATGATTGCTCTTGAGGATGGTGGGTATGAGTCCGCTAGTGACTATGATGAAGAGACTTTGGCTCTTATTACACATGAAGAACACGGTGGAGATGATTCGATCATGAGACGCAATACATGGCTGTCAAGATCTTGACAGGTATGAATGTTTAGTTGCTCAACGTGTTTTGAGTGTGCAGGTTACACAAGCTGAGCAAAATCAGAGGCATAACTTGTTCCATACAAAGGAGTTGTGAAGGAACGTTCTATTCAAGGTCATCATAGATGGAGGAGCTGCAACAACTTGGCTAGCATGGATATGGTGGAGAAGCTTTCTCTCACCACATGACCACATCCACATCCTTACTACATCCAATGGTTCAACAACAGCGGCAAGGTTAAGGTAACACGTCTGTTAGTGTGTATTTTAGTATCTCTACATATGCTTATTATGTTGATTGTGATGTGGTACCTATGCAAGCATGTTCCTTATTACTTGGTAGACCATGGCAATTTGATAAAATTCTGTACACCATGGTAGAAACAATCAGATACTCTTGTTCACAAGGATAAAAATATTACTTTGCTTCCTATGACTCCTGATTCCATTTTGAAAGATGATATTAATAGAGCTAATAAAGCAAAACAGGAGAAAAATAAGAGTGAAAATCAGATTGTGGCAAAAGAATTTGAGCAACAAATGAAGCCTAATAATAAACCATCTAATGTTGCTTCTGAAATTAAATTGAAAAGTGCATGTTTATTTGCCACCAAATCTGATATTGATGAGCTAGATTCTAGCAAATGTGTTTGCTATGCGTTTTTGTGCAAAGAGGCATTATTTTCATTCGAGGACGTGCCTTCCTCTTTGCCCCTGCTGTCACTAACATTTTGTAGGAGTTCACGACGTCTTCCCACAAGGCGTGCCACCGGATTACCACCTATTCGAGGGATTGAGCATCAAATTGACTTAATTCCGGTGCATCGCTACCCAACCGCGCACCATACCGTACCAATCCAGAGGAGACGAAGGAGATTATCGTCAAGTACAGGAGCTGCTCGACAAAGGTTATATCGCGAATCTCTTAGTCCTTGTGCTGTTCCTATTATACTAGTGCCTAAAAAGGATGGTACGTCGGCGTATGTGTGTTGATTGTAGAGGCATTAATAATATTACTATTCGTTATCGTCATCCTATTCCTAGGCTAGATGATATGCTTGATGAATTGAGTGGCTCTACAATATTCTCCAAAATTGATTTATGAGTGGATACCATCAAATTCGTATGAAATTGGGAGATGAATGGAAAACAGCATTTAAAACTAAGTTTGGATTATATGAGTGGTTAGTCATGCCTTTTGGGTTAACTAATGCACCTAGTACTTTCATGAGATTAATGAACGAAGTTTTACGTGCTTTCATTGGACGATTTGTGGTAGTTTACTTTGATGATA
Organism: Aegilops longissima; assembly: GCA_021605205.1. NCBI lineage: Eukaryota > Viridiplantae > Streptophyta > Magnoliopsida > Poales > Poaceae > Aegilops > Aegilops longissima. Next base: position 67,276 of record JAHIAM010001932.1, on the reverse strand, counting down.
TACTGATTTATAGCAAATCTTTGGAAGAACATTTGGAACATTTACGTGCTGTTTTTAATGCTCTCGTGATGCACGTTTGTTTGGTAACCTTGGGAAGTGCACCTTTTGCACCGATCGAGTATCTTTTCTTGGCTATGTTGTTACTCCACAGGAATTGAAGTTGATAAAGCCAAGATTGAAGCTATTGAGAGTTGGCCGCAGCCCAAAACGGTCACACAAGTGAGGAGTTTTCTTGGACTCGCTGGTTTCTATAGGCGTTTTGTGAGAGACTTTAGCACCATTGCTGCACCTCTCAATGAGCTTACAAAGAAGGATGTGCCTTTTGTTTGGGGTACCGCACGGGAAGAAGCCTTCACGGTATTGAAAGATAAGTTGACACATGCTCCTTTACTCCAACTTCCCGACTTTAATAAGACTTTTGAGCTTGAATGTGATGCTAGTGGAATTGGATTAGGAGGTGTGTTATTACAAGATGGCAAACCTGTTGCATACTTTTCGAAAAATTGAGTGGGCCTAGTCTGAACTATTCTACTTATGACAAAGAATTATATGCTCTTGTTCGGACTTTAGAGACATGGCAACATTATTTATGGCCCAAAGAATTTGTTATACATTCGATCATGAATCTTTGAAACATATTAAAAGTCAAGCTAAACTGAATCGTAGACATGCTAAATGGGTTGAATTCATTGAGACTTTCCTTATGTCATTAAACACAAGAAGGGTAAAGAAAATGTTATTCTTGATGCTTTGTCTCGTCGCTATACTATGCTTTCACAACTTGACTTCAAAATATTTGGTTTGGAGACCATCAAAGATCAATATGTGCATGATGCTGATTTTAAAGATGTAATGCAGAATTGTAAAGAGGAAGAACATGGAACAAGTTCGTTATTAATGATGGTTTTGTGTTCGTGCTAACAAGCTATGCATTCCTGCTAGCTCTGTTAGTCTTTTGTTGTTGCAGGAGGCGCATGGAGGAGGATTAATGGGACACTTTGGCGTCAAGAAGACGGAGGATATACTTGCTACACATTCCTTTTGGCCAAAGATGAGGCGGGATGTTGAGCGCTTTGTAGCTCGCTGCACTACATGTCAAAAAGCTAAGTCACGACTCAATCCTCATGGTTTATATATGCCTTTGCTGTGCCTAGTGTTCCTTGGGAGGATATATCTATGGACTTTGTTTTAGGTTTACCTCGAACAAAGAAGGGAGGATAGCATATTTGTTGTCGTGGATAGATTCTCGAAAATGGCACACTTTATACCATGTCATAAAAGCGATGATGTTGTTAATGTTGCTGATTTGTTCTTTCGTGAAATTATTCGCTTGCATGGTGTGCCAAATACTATTGTTTCAGATCGTGATACTAAATTTCTTAGCCACTTTTGGAGATGTTTATGGGCTAAGTTGGGGACTAAACTGCTTTTTAGTACTACTTGTCACCCCAAACCGATGGACAAACTGAAGTAGTCAATAGAACATTGTCTACTATGCTTAGGGCTGTTTTGAAGAATAATAAGAAAATGTGGGAAGAATGCTTGCCTCATATTGAATTTGCTTATAATCGTTCATTGCATTCTACTACTAAGATGTGCCCTTTTGAAATTGTGTATGGCTTCCTTCCTCGTGCACCTATTGATTTGTTGCCTCTTCCATCTTCGAGAAGGTTAATTTTGATGCTAAAGAACGTGCTGAATTGATTTTAAAATGCATGAGTTAACTAAGGAAAACATTGAGCGTATGAATGCTAAATATAAACTTGCTGGAGATAAGGGTAGAAAACATGTTGTCTTTGCACCGGAGATCTTGTTTGGTTACATTTATGTAAGGATAGGTTTCCTAATTTGCATAAATCAAAGCTAATGCCACGTCTGATGGTCCATTTAAGGTGTTAGAGAAAATAAATGATAATGCATATAAACTTGAGCTGCCTGCAGATTTTGGGGTTAGTCCCACTTTTAACATTGCAGATTTGAAGCCTTATTTGGGTGAGGAAGATGAGCTTCCGTCGAGGACGACTTCATTTCAAGAAGGGAGGATGATGAGGACATCAATACCATTGTTACACCCACAGCCCTCTGCTGCTATACATCTTGGACCAATTACTAGAGCTCGTGCATCCAATTGAATTATCGGTACTTTCGTTTCTTGGTAACGATTCCAATGTTCATGAGAATATGATGCTGTCTAAATTGGATAGATTTGTTTTGCTTACAAATGAAGGGCCTACCATGGACAAGAAAGATGAACCTTGGAGCAAGTTCAAGCATGGAGATGTTGGCATGCAAAGGAGAACAAGAACGGAGTTACAAGTGATGATTCCAGGACTTTGAAGCCACCCTAATGAGTGCATGAGGCCTTGGACGAAATATACAAGATGCCCTTCATAATATTCGTCCATAGGCTATTCTAGGTGCTGCGTCACCTTATTATTGGGCCAGGCCCATGTAATTTCGAAATACTTAAGTATAGGCTGTTTTAGAGTCCGTATGTGTGGGGAACAAGAGTTAGGGTTGATTTGGACCCCTCCACCAAGGGCCATGAAATTCCCCCTCTTCCTCCATATATACAGCCCTTAGGGCACCGCTTTAGACCTTGGGTTTTGTTTAGATTAAAAGTTCGCCATAGCTGCAACTTCACAGATTTCGTTTGTGTTCAACGACCACACAAAGGCGCCACAGAACCCCACCTTGATCAATAAAGCTTTCATCTTATATTCGCAATATCCAGATTGCAATCTCAGTTTCTTGCTTGTTCTTCGTTTGCTCGCAGAAATGCAGACCCTCGTGGTCGTTGATCGTGCTCGGCGTGGTCAATAACCTCTCGGAGTTGGTTTAGCGATTGCTAAGGCGCGACGTCCTCGCACGTTCGTAGTCGGATCGTCAAAGTCAACTTCCTCCAAAGCGAAAACCAACATCTCATCGAAAGACGGGACACCTTTGCCTCTATCAACAACGTTCAAGCCAAGGAACCAGGATCTGAGGAAGAAACGACAAGCGTCAACACTCTGGACAGCCCGGAACTTCCGGCCAGCCCGGAACTTCCGGCCCCCCACGACATCGACCAGTCCGGGCCTGCCCACTTTCTGGTTAGCCCGGAACCTGCCCGGAACCCGGCCCAAAACTTCCGGCCCCCGGAACTTCTGGCCCGCCCGGACCTTCCGGCCCCCGGAAGCCAGCCCAGCTCCACCCGCGTCAACTCTCGGCTTAGGCCGGACCCTGCCCGGAACTTCCGGCGCCCGGAACTTCCGGCCCTGCCTGCGTGCAGCCACTTGGGCCGAGGCCCGTGTACCCTTTCGTCCCGTAAACTATAAATACTCGCCCACCTCCTAGTTAGGGTTAGAATTGGTTTGGCTCATCTTTGGTGTGAGAGCCCTTGCTCATCCACTTGGTACTTCTCCTCGGAGTTCACGACCTCTTCGGAGAAGATCCCCCAAGCGGATTCAAGACCCCTTCAAGGGAATACCATCAAGACCTCCTCTCGGAGAAGATCGGCTACTCGTGTATCTCTCCCTTTGTTGATTTTGAACCTTGTGCTACCTTATGTGTTCGGTGATCTAGCTCTTGTGTAATCGAAACTTGTCGGTTTAGTGTTCCTCTTGTGTGTGTTTCCTTGTGTTCTTCCGCCCGTTCATCGTGTTTCCCCGTAGGATCCCCTCCAAACGTGAAAGATCTCCACATAGGGTTCCACCCTACATCAACGGCTGTGAGCTGTTGTTGGACCTCCACTTCGTCCCCTCCTTCCACCTACCTATATATTCCGTACCTAGACCATATGTTAGGGTTAGCAAAGGATATGCCATGATTTATGTGAGCTTTGCTCCTTGTACCACTCCTCCTCTTGAGAGAGAGAGAGAGAGAGAGAGAGAGAGAGAGAGACCTCTCCCATGGAGATCAAGACCTCCTATGGAGAAGATCCCTAGTGGATTGATCCCCATCATAGGATCACCAAGACCTCATTCCTCATAGGATTGGGATGAACTAGTACCTTGTATCTTTCCTTTGTTGTCTTTGAATCATTGTATCTCTCTTTGTGTGATTGGATCTAGCATATGTGTGATTGGATCTAGTCAATTATGTGTTTTCCCTCTTGTTTTCATCTTATTCTTGGGGACTCCCCCTCCAATTCGTGAAAGATCTTCACTTAGGGTTCCACCCTACATCATTTTGGTATCATGAGCCATGGTTTCTCATGAAATTGGAGCCCCCCTCTTTGTTTTCTAGCCTACTTTTGTTGATTTTGTCCTAAATTCGAAAATTCCCCACCAAAAATAGCCCTAAATTTTTTTGTGATTTGTTGGTTTGATGAGGTTTTGTTGGATTTGATCCATGGATTTGCTTGGCTTCAAGTGGACCTAGCTTTCCTCCACCTTCCCCTACCTTCCATCCTCCGATTTTGACCGCAATTTCGAGATTACCCACGGATCCGCAGCAGTTCGTCCGCTCACAGAGCACCCCATGCACACGGGCCATCGGGACCCCGTGCACGCGGGACCCCGTGCACGCGGGACCCCGTGCGCACGGGGCAGTCAGACCCCATGCGCACGACCCTTCCAAAGGCGCCGGACAACTGTCCTTCGACCTCCCACCCCCCCCCCCCCATACCACCCCCATACCCCCAGCTAAACCCCAGCAACGAGATCCATCCATTTGGAGCCCAGATCGGGAAAAAATCCACCAAACCCGCGTGTCCCAGGTGACCCCGTGCCCTCGGTGTGTGTACCGTGCGCACGGCACCCCGTGCCCATGGGCCCTAGACCCCGTGCGCACGGCCCCCCTACAGCAGCCACGTCCACTTCATCGTTTTGCCCATAACTTCAACATCCGGAGTCCGATTTTCGCGTTCTTTAGCTTGTTGAGTAGCTATTGACATCCCCCATCCACCTAGAAAGGCTCCAACACCATTTGACTCCATCAAAGTTTTGACATTTTGGCTTCTTTAACTAGGCCTTCCACCATATCATCCGCAAAACCCAACATAGCCTTCCGCAACCTAACCCATTTTTCTCCATTTAGCATGTGTAGTTGTTTGAGTGGTGACTAGAGTCTCCTAAGGTGTTTCGGCTACTTAGGGATTGTTGCTTCTTCATCAACCACCACCACCACTTCCGCATTGCCATCTCCGCTACCACCATTTGACATTTGCCTTTGGAGATTTTGAGTTTGTGTTTTTTACCGTTTCCTAAGGTGTTTCGGCTACTTAGCGACGAGTCTCCATCATCTTGGTATCTACATCAAGAACACCGCCACTCATCATCTTCAAGGACGGTAACCTCGACGACACCATTTCCCTTGCAATTGCATTGATAACCCCTAGCCCATATTGCGTCACTTGCCTATCCAGACTAGCCATTTGAGTATTGCCGGCAACGTTACTTGTGCACATTAGTGATCCACCCTTCCATTGCATACATACCATATCATATTGGTATCATCATATAATCTCTTATGTCACAAGATTGTTCCCGCATATACACAATTGCTATCTTGGTTTGTGCATTTCGCATAGTGGCCATAAAAAAAGAATAAGCTTTTAAGCAAAAGAAAAGAGAGCAAAGAGCTTGTAAGCAAGTGCCATAGCATCATACCACATTGCACATAAGATTGTCATATCAGATCATCTTGGATCATCTATGATGAGGACTTCAATACCATTGTTACACCCACAGCCCCTACTGTTACATATACTGGACCAATTACTAGAGCTCGCGCACGCCAATTAAATTACCAGGTACTTTTGTTTCTTGGTAATGATTCTAATGTTCATGAGAATATGATGCTGCCTAAATTGGATAAATTTGTTTTGCTTACAAATGAAGGGCCTAGCTTGGAGAAGGATGAACATTGGAGCAAGAACACGCATGGAGTTGATGGCACGCGCAAGGGGATCAAGAACTGAGTTACAAGTGATGATTTCAGGACTTTGAAGCCACCATATGGAGTGCATGAAGCCTTGGACGAAATATACAAGATGCCACTTCATAAATTTCGTCTAGAGGCTATTCTAGGTGCTGCGCCACCTTATTATTGGGCTAGGCCCTTGTATTTTCGAAATACTTAAGTATAGGCTGTTTTTAGAGTTCGTATGTGTGGGGAAACAAGAGTTAGGGTTTGTTTCGGACCCCTCCTCCAAGGGCCACGAAATTCCCCCCTCTTCCTCCATATATACAGACCTTTGGGCGTTGTTTAGACTTTGGTTTTGTTTAGATTAAAAGTTCGTGATAGAGGCAAAGGTGTCCCGTCTTTCGATGAGATGTGGTTTTCGCTTTGGAGGAAGTCGACTTTGACGATCCGACTACTGAACGTCTTGAGGACGTCGCGCCTTAGCAATCGCTAAACCAACTCGAGAGGTTATTGACCACGCCGAGCACGATCAACGACCACGAGGGTCAGTTCCTGCGAGCAAGCGAAGAACAAGCAAGAAACTGAGATTGCAATCTGGATATTGCGAATATAAGATGAAAGCTTTATTGATCAAGGTGGGGTTACGTGGCGCTTTGTCCAGTCGTTGAACACAAACGAAATGCAGCGAAGTTGCAGCTATGGCGAACTTTTAATCTAAACAAAACCCAAGGTCTAAACGGTGCCCTAAGGGCTGTATATATGGAGGAAGAGGGGGAATTTCGTGGCCCTTGGTGGAGGGGTCCAAATCAACCCTAACTCTTGTTTCCCCACACATACGGACTCTAAAACAGCCTATACTTAAGTATTTCGAAATTACATGGGCCTGGCCCACTAATAAGGTGACGACACCTAGAATAGCCTCGGGACGACATTTATGAAGTAGCATCTTGTATATTTCGTCCAAGGCTTCATGCACCCATTATGGTGGCTTCAAAGTCCTGAAATCATCACTTGTAACTCCGTTTTGTTCCCCTTGCATGGCATTATCTCCATGCTTGTTCTTGCTCCAATGTCCATCCTTCTCCAAGCTAGGGCCTTCATTTGTAAGCAAAACAAATGTATCCAATTTAGGCAGCATCATATTCTCATGAACATTAGAATCATTACCAAGAAACGAAAGTACCGATAATTTAATTGGCGTCATGCGAGCTCTAGTAATTGGTCCAAGATATGTAGCAAAGAGGGGCTGTGGGTGTAACAATGGTATTGATGTCCTCATCATCCTCCCTTCTTGAAATGAAGTCGTCCTCGACGGAGCTCATATTCCTCACCCAAATAAGGCTTCAAATCTGCAATGTTAAAAGTGGGACTAACCCCAAAATCTGCAGAGCGGCTCAAGTTTATATGCATTATCATTTATTTTCTCTAACACCTTAAATGGACCATCAAGACGTGGCATTAGCTTTGATTTATGCAAATTAGAAACCTATCCTTACATAAATGTAACCAAACAAGATCTCCAGGTGCAAAGACAACATGTTTTCTACCCTTATCTCCAACAAGTTTATATTTAGCATTCATACGCTCAATGTTTTCCTTAGTTATCTCATGCATTTTTAAAATCAATTCAGCACGTTCTTTAGCATCAAAATTAACCTTCTCCGAAGATGGAAGAGGCAACAAATCAATAGGTGCACGAGGTAGGAAGCCATACACAATTTCAAAAGGGCACATCTTAGTTGTAGAATGCAATGAACGATTATAAGCAAATTCAATATGAGGCAAGCATTCTTCCCACATTTTCTTATTATTCTTCAAAACAGCCCTAAGCATAGTAGACAATGTTCTATTGACTACTTCAGTTTGTCCATCGGTTTGGGGGTGACAAGTAGTACTAAAAGCAGTTTAGTCCCCAACTTAGCCCATAAACATCTCCAAAAGTGGCTAAGAAATTTAGTATCACGATCTGAAACAATAGTATTTGGCACACCATGCAAGCGAATAATTTCACGAAAGAACAAATCAGCAACATTAACAGCATCATCGCTTTTATGACATGGTATAAAGTGTGCCATTTTCGAGAATCTATCCACGACAACAAATATGCTATCCTCCCTTCTTTGTTCGAGGTAAACCTAAAACAAAGTCCATAGATATATCCTCCCAAGGAACACTAGGCACAGCAAAGGCATATATAAACCATGAGGATTGAGTCGTGACTTAGCTTTTTGACATGTAGTGCAGCGAGCAACAAAACGCTCAACATCCGTCTCATCTTTGGCCAAAAGAAATGTGTAGCAAGTATATCCTCCGTCTTCTAGACGCCAAAGTGTCCCATTAATCCTCCTCCATGCGCCTCCTGCAACAACAAAAGACGAACAGAGCTAGCAGGAATGCATAGCTTGTTAGCACGAAACACAAAACCATCATTAATAACGAACTTGTTCCATGTTCTTCCTTCTTTACAATTCTGCATTACATCTTTAAAATCAGCATCATGCACATATTGATCTTTGATGGTCTCCAAACCAAATATTTTGAAGTCAAGTTGTGAAAGCATAGTATAGCGACGAGACAAAGCATCAAGCAATAACATTTTCTTTACCCTTCTTGTGTTTAATGACATAAGGAAAGTCTCAATGAATTCAACCCATTTAGCATGTCTACGATTCAGTTTAGCTTGACTTTTAATATGTTTCAAAGATTCATGATCAGAATGTATAACAAATTCTTTGGGCCATAAATAATGTTGCCATGTCTCTAAAGTCCTAACAAGAGCATATAATTCTTTGTCATAAGTAGAATAGTTCAGACTAGGCCCACTCAATTTTTCGTAAAAGTATGCAACAGGTTTGCCATCTTGTAATAACACACCTCCTAATCCAATTCCACTAGCATCACATTCAAGCTCAAAAGTCTTATTAAAGTCGGAAGTTGGAGTAAAGGAGCATGTGTCAACTTATCTTTCAATACCGTGAAGGCTTCTTCCTGTGCGGTACCCCAAACAAAAGGCACATCCTTCTTTGTAAGCTCATTGAGAGGTGCAGCAATGGTGCTAAAGTCTCTCACAAAACGCCTATAGAAACCAGTGAGTCCAAGAAAACTCCTCACTTGTGTGACCGTTTTGGGCTGCGGCCAACTCTCAATAGCTTCAATCTTGGCTTTATCAACTTCAATTCCCTGTGGAGTAACAACATAGCCAAGAAAAGATACTCGGTCGGTGCAAAAGGTGCACTTCCCAAGGTTACCAAACAAACGTGCATCACGTAGAGCATTAAAAACAACACGTAAATGTTCCAAATGTTCTTCCAAAGATTTGCTATAAATCAGTATATCATCAAAGTAAACTACCACAAATCGTCCAATGAAAGCACGTAAAACTTCGTTCATTAATCTCATGAAAGTACTAGGTGCATTAGTTAACCCAAAAGGCATGACTAACCACTCATATAATCCAAACTTAGTTTTAAATGCTGTTTTCCATTCATCTCCCAATTTCATACGAATTTGATGGTATCCACTACATAAATCAACTTTGGAGAATATTGTAGAGCCACTCAATTCATCAAGCATATCATCTAGCCTAGGAATAGGATGACGATAACGAATAGTAATATTATTAATGCCTCTACAATCAACACACATACGCCGACGTACCATCCTTTTAGGCACTAGTATAATAGGAACAGCACAAGGACTAAGAGATTCGCGTATATAACCTTTGTCGAGCAGCTCCTGTACTTGACGATAATCTCCTTCGTCTCCTCTGGATTGGTACGGTATGGTGCGCGGTTGGGTAGCGATGCACCGAATTAAGTCAATTTGATGCTCAATCCCGAATAGGTGGTAATCCGGTGGCACGCCTTGTGGGAAGACGTCGTGAACTCCTGCAAAATGTTAGTGACAGCGGGGGCAAAGAGGAAGGCACGTCCTCGAATGAAAATAATGCCTCTTTGCACACAAAAGCATAGCAAACAGATTTGCTAGAATCTAGCTCATCAATATCAGATTTGGTGGCAAATAAACATGCACTTTTCAGTTTAATTTCAGAAGCAACATTAGATGGTTTATTATTAGGCTTCATTTGTTGCTCAAATTCTTTTGCCACAATCTGATTTTCACTCTTATTTTTCTCCTGTTTTGCTTTATTAGCTCTATTAATATCATCTTTCAAAATGGAATCAGAGTCATAGGAAGCAAAGTAATATTTTTATCCTTGTGAACAAGAGTATACTGATTGTTTCTACCATGGTGTACAGAATTTTTATCAAATTGCCATGGTCTACCAAGTAATAAGGAACATGCTTGCATAGGTACCACATCACAATCAACATAATCAGCATATGTAGAGATACTAAAATGCACACGAACATTACGTGTTACCTTAACCTTGCCGCTGTTGTTGAACCATTGGATGTAGTAAGGATGTGGATGTGGTCTTGTGGTGAGAGAAAGCTTCTCCACCATATCCATGCTAGCCAAGTTGTTGCAGCTCCCTCCATCTATGATGGCCTTGAATAGAACGTTCCTTCACAACTCCTTTGTATGGAACAAGTTATGCCTCTGATTTTGCTCAGCTTGTGTAACCTGCACACTCAAAACACGTTGAGCAACTAAACATTCATACATGTCGGCATCTTGAAGAGCCATGTATTGCGTCTCAAGATCATAATCATCTCCACCGTGTTCTTCATGTGTAATAAGAGCCAAAGTCTCTTCATCATAGTCACTAGCGACTCATACCCACCATCCTCGGTAGCAATCATCACACGCTGAGATTGGCATTCTCTCAAAAATGTCCTCTTCCCTTACAACGACGACAAATAATATCACTTGTGTGCCCTGTTGACGCCATGGAAGAAGAAGAGCTCTGTGTAGGCCCAGCAGTGTACTCTTGGCGATATAGTGGTGGTTGTGCCTGCTTTCTTGTATCACGGTTGGAGGTGGCAGCCGACGGAGGTGCCGTGTAGTAGAACGTGTGGAAGTAGATGATGCACGTGGTGTCCATGATGAAGGTCGACCTGCAGAAAAGTTAGTCCGCGCCAAGGCCTGTCTTAAGCGCTGCTATTTTTGAAGTAATTCACGCTGATAATATGGTGGAACCCAACGAGTCGCATAGCAGTTTTAAAAGCAGCCCAAGTAGCTGGAACAGGATATAATCTACAATGTTCGACCACCAAACACATGCAAAGCTAGTGAAAGCACAAACAGCAGCGGAACACGTCTCTCCTCGGGATATTGTAAACATGTAAATCGTTGTTCAGTTTCTAACTCCCAAGTAAGATATATATCGGAACATATCTACCCTCAAATGGTGGAATATTCAATTTCAGTTTAGGAGATGGTCATGATCTCGTACTGAAGGGGAGCCCAACATTGCCATTATTTGCATGTGGACGACCTGGTGGTTGTGGTGCTGGTGGTTGCACGTGGTTCGATGTTGATCAACCTCATCCTCATAAGCTCTCACATAATCATCCTCCCCGCCGCAGCAGCAGGAGCCACGAAGTATCAACAAAGAGCACCAAAGAGCTTGGCCAGTGAAGAGGGACACGGGAAGCTCGGCGGAGGGCTGTTTCACGATGTGGAGGTAGTCCGTGTTGTTGTAGTAGAGGTGCGTTAGGTGCAGCCGGTGGTGGTGGTGGTAGACGCAGCGAGCAATTCATTAAACTTGTTATCGAGCTTTGTTTGAACGCCTTCTCAATGCCATCTATCTTCTCCATGGCCTCTTCAAATCTATTTAGCACATCGTCCACCTGCCCACTCATCATTTGTTGAAACTTATCATGTAGCGCTTTGTTTGTCATGTTCTCCCGGTCGGTCTAAATCGGCTTGTGATCCTGCCATGGTTAGCAGCAATAGAAACACACAAGAATATGATTGACGGACTACTAGGAAGTGGTGGTGATGGTGTGGTGGAGAGTCACAAATCCGTCGGGCAAATCTCAAATTCTTACCAGTTCTTACCCAAGAAGAAGCGGTGATCGGCAACCGATGTAGTCAAAACTCTCAAAGCTTGGATAGAGCGATTACTGGGAGAGTCAAGCGCACGATGTAGATGTATGTGGAGCTGGGAAGGTTTATAATATGGTAGCAAAAAGGTTAGCAATAATCAATTCAGAGATGCAAAGTTGAATAAGCGCTCAACGACGCAGATCTTGTCTGGTCCTAGGCTAGACCGTGCTAGAGACGCGAGCCTAGAACACTAACAAAATCACGGTGCTGCACGTAAACAAAGGAAAAGCACACTCTGGAATTTTTTTTTTTTGCGCTGCCTTTTTTTTTGTGCGGCTCTTTTTTTTTTTTTGCGAAAAATCACTATAATGGCGAGTGTCTCAAAACTCTTCCCAGGTCAAACTGACAGGATGGGCACGAAATTTTTTCGACCAATTTTTTTTTTTTGCCGGACCCAAAAGCTGAAGCGGGTCAAAAAACTTTCTATAACGGCGATTGTCTCAATACACTTAGAAACACCTAAAAATAGGATAGCAAGAAAAATTTTCGACAAGTGCGTTTTTGGAAAATTTTGGGCCTAAACGGAGGGTGGTTTCCAATTTAAATTTTTCGACAAGTGCGTTTTTGGAAAATTTTGGGCCTAAACGGCGACCAATTTTTTTTTTTTCCGAAACCTACTCCGGCAAGGAAACACGAATCGGAAACTAGATGGATCTCGAAAACAACCCTAATATGCAAGGAACTCGGATTGGTGGTGGATATATGCTGGTGGTATATGGCAGCGGTGGTGGTATATGGTAGCGGTGGTGGTATATGGATACGGATTGGTGGTGGTATTTGGATACGGATTGGTGGTGGTATATGGATACGGATGATGGTGCGGCGGCGTGTGACAACTTATGACCGAACTCAAACTCTAAAGACTAGACTCTAAGACCAGCAACTAGACACGACGATGCAGCCGCAAATTCAACAAAGCAAAACCCTAAAAAGATTATGCAAAGGCTCAGATTGGTTCGGATATGATGAACTAACCCTAATTTTTTTTGTGGCTTTTTCGTGGACTTTAGGTATGAAGAACAGACTCGATCTAATCTACGAAAAACTGTAAAATCTCACCGAGCAACCTGAAAATCTGATACCACTTGATAGAGGCAAAGGTGTCCCGTCTTTCGATGAGATGTGGTTTTCGCTTTGGAGGAAGTCGACTTTGACGATCCGACTACTTAACGTCTTGAGGGCGTCGCGCCTTAGCAATCGCTAAACCAACTCGAGAGGTTATTGACCACGCCGAGCACGATCAACGACCACGAGGGTTTGTTCCTGCGAGCAAGCGAAGAACAAGCAAGAAACTGAGATTGCAATCTGGATATTGTGAATATAAGATGAAAGCTTTATTGATCAAGGTGGGGTTACTGGCGCCTTTGTGCAGTCGTTGAACACAAACGAAATGCACGCGAAGTTGCAGCTATGGCGAACTTTTAATCTAAACAAAACCCAAGGTCTAAACGGTGCCCTAAGGGCTGTATATATGGAGGAAGAGGGGGAATTTCGTGGCCCTTGGTGGAGGGTCCAAATCAACCCTAACTCTTGTTTCCCCACACATACGGACTCTAAAAACAGCCTATACTTAAGTATTTCGAAATTACATGGGCCTGGCCCACTAATAAGGTGACGCAGCACCTAGAATAGCCTCGGGACGACATTTATGAAGTAGCATCTTGTATATTTCGTCCAAGGCTTCATGCACCCATTATGGTGGCTTCAAAGTCCTGAAATCATCACTTGTAACTCCGTTCTTGTTCCCCTTGCGCATGGCATTATCTCCATGCTTGTTCTTGCTCCAATGTCCATCCTTCTCCAAGCTAGGGCCTTCATTTGTAAGCAAAACAAATGTATCCAATTTAGGCAGCATCATATTCTCATGATCATTAGAATCATTACCAAGAAACGAAAGTACCTGATAATTTAATTGGCGTGCGCGAGCTCTAGTAATTGGTCCAGTATATGTAGCAGTAGGGGTTGTGGGTGTAACAATGGTATTGATGTCCTCATCAGTTCGCCATAGCTGCAGCTTCGCCTACTTCGTTTGCGTTCAACGACCACACAAAGGCGTCACATAACCCCACCCTTATCAATAAAGCTTGCTTATTCGCAATATCCAGATTGCAATCTTAGTTTCTTGCTTATTCTTCGTTTGCCTGCAAGAAACATACCTTCGTGGTAAGGTTGATCGTGCTCTGGCGTGGTCAATAACCTCTCGGAGTTGGTTTAGCGATTGCTAAGGCGCGACATCCTCGCACGTTCGTAGTCGGATCGTCAAAGTCGACTTCCTCCAAAACGATAGCCACCATCTCATCGGAAGACGGGACACCTTTGCCTCTATCAATCTTGATAAGAACAACTGGAACATCATACATATAGCATACTTGGGATAGAAAGTTTATCCATTTTGCATATTATAGGTTGTGCACAAGTGTCGTATCTGCCTATTGAGCAATCGTGCTAGCGTCTCTCTTGAGTTGTGCAACACGTGCGTTTTCCGTGGATTCCACATTTTGTGCTCATTCCTTGGTTGCACGACCCCATTTATCTATCCGTGTGTGTGGTTCCGTGTGCCACATATTGCTATTGGTCTACTTGTTTCACTTGCGAATTTGTGAATCTTTTCCAACATTATTGACTCTTGCTAACATTTTGCATCAAATTTTTGTGCCACTATCTTCACCAAGCTCCACCATAAGCCTTATTTGTGTAGGTGTGAGAATTGACAAGATCCGGTACCAATTGTGCTATTTCCTTGATACATTTTGAGTGATCATTGATCCATCTTCAACATTGGAAAAGGTACATTTGGTCTACTTATTTCCTTTCTTCCACTCACATTTGCTCGAGTCTTGTGATGGATAGGCAAGGCATTTCATCTCCGGTCTTCCACGACAACGACGACGTGAACAACTACATCACCAAAATGTCCATCTTCGGACTACAACACGAAATGCAAGGCACACAATCTACCTTGCGAGAGCGCCTCGACAACCTCGCCATCGACATACAACACTCCGAAGTAAGGAAAAGGGACTACATCGACACCAAGTTAGGCGAGCTAAAGGATCAACTACGAGACATGGTGGCCGACTACAAGTCTTCTTCCCCTTCATCATCCTCAAGGCGGCGGCGAGCAAGTCAATCATCTTCGGAGCGCAAAAATGATGCAAGCGCAAGTCGTCCACGTCCACATCTCCATGGCGACTACCATCACTTTCGTGATCCACATCGTCATGAAGGGCAAGTCACCTCTAAGCAACATGTGCACGACGACGACGAACGACATCTACTACGAGCTCAAGTGCGACAACGACACCATCATGAAGATGCTCCACAAGCGCAAATGCACAAGTCCCAACAAGCTCTACTCCACGACAAGTCCAAGCTTCAAGAGCACAAGAGAAGACCGCGAGACGAGCACCACCAAGACGGAGCTAATACAACAACCACTTCGGCATCTTCGCCAAGTGCTATGAAGGCATCTTCGCCTTTGGACGTCCGGCATCTTCGCCTACTTCCCGTGAGTTCGCCTACATCGACATCTTCTACAACAAGGCGACCACCTACAAGTGAGGGAGACACTTCCATCTTCGGAAGCCCCTCAATAAAGATGGCCGAGCATGGGACATTCCCTTCGGTCATAGAGACGAGCTACGAGGTGCCACATCATATGGGCCTCAAACCACAGGACGGTTACAAGAAGGTTGAGCATGGGACTATCCCTTCAACCAAGGCGGTGATAGGAGTTGAGCATGGAGACATTTGCACCAACATCTCTCCGACACCCACATATCATGAGATGACCCAATTGCCATGTGAGGAGAGCCACTACCACATGATTGACATGAGTGACTCCACCATACATGACATTGAGAGCATGATGAGGACATCAATACCATTGTTACACCCACAGCCCCTACTGCTACATATACTGGACCAATTACTAGAGCTCATGCGCCAATTAAATTATCAGTACTTTCGTTTCTTGGTAATGATTCTAATGTTCATGAGAATATGATGCTGCCTAAATTGGATACATTTGTTTTGCTTACAAATGAAGGCCCTAGCTTGGAGAAGGATGGACATTGGAGCAAGAACAAGCATGGAGATAATGCCATGCAAAGGGGAATGAACGGAGTTACAAGTGATGATTTCAGGACTTTGAAGCCACCATAATGGATGCATGAAGCCTTGGACGAAATATACAAGATGCTACTTCATAAATGTCGTCCCGAGGCTATTCTAGGTGCTGCGTCACCTTATTAGTGGGCCAGCCCATGTAATTTCGAAATACTTAAGTATAGGCTGTTTTAGAGTCCGTATGTGTGGGAGACAAGAGTTAGGGTTGATTTGGACCCCTCCACCAAGGGCCACGAAATTCCCCCTTTTCCTCCATATATACAGCCCTTAGGGCACCGTTTAGACCTTGGGTTTTGTTTAGATTAAAAGTTCGCCATAGCTGCAACTTCGCGTGCCGTTTGTGTTCAACGACCGGACAAAGGCGTCCACGAACCCCACCTTGATCAATAAAGCTTTCATCTTATATTCGCAATATCCAGATTGCAATCTCAGTTTCTTGCTTGTTCTTCGTTTGCTCGCAGGAAACAGGCCCTCGTGGTCGAGTTGATCGTGCTCGGCGTGGTCAATAACCCTCGGAAGTTGGTTTAGCGATTGCTAAGGCGCGACGTCTCGCACGTTCGTAGTCGGATCGTCAAGGTCGACTCCCACTGAAACGATAGCCACCAACTCATCGAAACATCGGGACACCTTTGCCTCTATCAGAGCATTTCCTATGAGAGGATGAGTGTGACCACCACTAGCCCCACACATGAGAGCATGCCACACATCCTATGTGAGGTTGAGAGCCATTTGAGTGACTCCACCAACCATACGAGTGAGAGCATCCAAGAGGAAGTGAGTGAGCCACAACACTTACTGAGTGAGGTAGTTGACACGGCATGTGAGGCCACTATGTTTCCTAACGACTTACCCTCTACTCCAAGTGTGTTTTCTTCTTTGGTGCTAGGTCTCCTATATGACGACATGCCTATCCTTGACGAGTCCATACCTCCAACGACGACGATGGCCATGGTGGATGATGATGCACCCCCCACATGGTTCCATCAAGATGAAGATGACAATGAGTGGATCTTCGACACCTCACCTACAACACACGAGCGACCTTCCAAAGGTAACATAGGTGGTGGTGCTTCTCTTGTCCCACTAGTGGACTATCCCACGAATGATTGCTTGCATGATGTTGATCCACCTATTCCCATGCTTCATGCTAGTGCGACTTCTTCATGTCATGACTCACCTATTTATGATGAATATGATGATGAGCATGTTGACTTTCCTAGTTGTGATGCTATGCTTCATAGGATATCATGTGAAAATTCTATTGGTCACGTCATGTTTGACAATCCATTGAACTTGTCATATGCTATGAGTGAGATCTCCAATATTACTTCATTTCAATCTCAACATAGTAACTATGCATGTCCGATTAAAATAAATCCCATTTGCACTTATGGCATAGATGACAAGATGATGGTCATTGGCTTTTGTTTTTCATGTGATGATATCGACATGCTTCCTTTACATGATTTGCGCAATTCATCTACTATGCCATGCCATGATCACATTGTTCCAAATATGCTTTGTTTTGGATGTTGTCAATATTCTCCATGTGATGTTTGTACAAATGCGCATGAGAAGACCCCCATAGTTTCCTCATACATATTAGGAGATTTTGATGCATTCCATACTTTGCATGATTCCCATAATTGATTGCACCATATGCATTCCATGAATAACAATGCTCTACATATCTCTCATGATGCATTACATCCTTTGAGTCTCCATTATGATATACATAACAACAAACCTCTCATGATGGATGACATGTTTCTATATCATGCAACTCATTTATTTGAGCATTGGATATTTTTTGCTAACCAACACAAGCACGTATGCATCATGATGGATGATGCGCACATCTACCACGCACACACAATTTTCCCTTTGTCTTTGTTTTGTGTAGGTACTCACGTATACTCGTCCACCTCTCAATCCCAAAAGTTGACGAAACGAGCTCTTGAGAGCAACGATGATTTGGGATCTCGTGGACTATCCTTACCACCATTCCCTTCGCGCAAGGACTACGCGCATCTATTTTACTTGGCTCTCACACGGCTATGCGCTATATATCACTTGTTACGTTATGCCCATTTTCTCGTGATCACTTTGCATGCTATGTGATGCGGTGCATCCTTCGGTCATCCCCATGGACCTTCCATCGACTATTCAAGCTCCAAGTGGACCCATGACAAGAGCAAGAGCTCGTGCTATTCAATCCGAGGTGACATCTCTCCTACTTGAGTTTCCCTCCTCTTCAAGTGAGACATGGTTACTGCCTAAGTCCGAGATGCTATGTGTGATCAGGTACAACACTCAAGACCCGGAACCAAGGACCGAGGAAGAAGAGACAGGCGTCAACACTCTGAACAGCCCGGACCTTCCGGCCAGAGCCCGGAACTTCCTGCCCCCGGACCCTCCGGCCGACCCGGAACTTCCGGCCTACGGCGTCTTCGACCAGGCCGGACCTGCCTACTTTCTGGTTAGCCCGGAACCAGGCCCGGACCTTCCGGCCCCCGGAAGCCAGGCCAGCTCCTCTCGCGCCCTCACTCCGGTTAGGCCAGACCTTCCCCGGAACCTCCGGCGCCCGGAACTTCTGGCCTCGCCCGGAACTTCCGGCCCTGCCTGCGCGCAGCGACTTGGGCCGAGGCCCGTGTACCCTTTCGCCCCGAAAACTATATATACTCCCCCACCTCCTCCTAGTTAGGGTTAGCAAAGGATTAGCTCATGTTTATGTGAGAGCTTTGCTCATCCACTTGGTTACCTTCTCCTCGGAGATCGCGCCTCCTCGGAGAAGATCCTTCCAAGCGGATTCAAGACCCCCTCTAGGGTGGCCCCATCAAGACCTCCTCGCGGAGAAGAACGGCTACTCGTGTATCTTTCCTTTGTTGGTTTTGAATCTTGTGGTACCTTATGTGTTCGGTGATCTAGCCCTTGAGTGATCGATACTTGTCGGTTGAGTGATTCTCTCGTTTCACCCCGCGTTTTTCCCTTGTGTTTTCCGCGCGTTCTTCATGTTTCCCCGTAGGATCCACTCCAAACGTGAAAGATCGGCCCCATAGGGATCCACCCTACATCATCTTGGTATCAGAGCACCGAAATACCATACTTATAGCATACGTGGGATAGAGATCGTTGCATTTTAGCCTAGTAGGTTGTGCACAAGTTCCGTATCCGCCTATTGTGCAATCGTTCTAGCGTCTCTCTAGTATTGTGCAACAAGAGCATTTTCGTGGATTCCACATTTTGGCTCACTTTTGGTTTGCACAATCCCACTTATCTATTTGCGTGTGTGTTTCCGTGTACCATTATTTGCTTGGTCTACTTGTTGCATTTGCAAATTTGTGAATCTTTTCCAACATTATTGAATCCCACTTACAATTGCATCAAATTTTGTGCCACCATCCTCACCAAGCTCCACCATAAGCTTTTATTTGTGTAGGTGTGAGAACCGACAAGGATTGGTATCAATAGTGCTATTTCATTGTCCGCATTTGAGTGAACTTGATTCATCATCAACATCGGTCAAAGGTACATTGGTATAAGTTCTTCTCCTTCTACCACTCACATTTTTGCTTGGAATGATGGATAGGCCGAGTACTTCTACCAACCCACTTTTCCTCTAGCAAGACGACGACATGTCATCATACGTCACAAAGAGCCACCTCTTTAGTGCTCAAAGGGCGTTGCACCAAGAGCAACAAGCAATGAGCGACCACAAAGACAACCTCGCCACCGACTTGCGACTCTCCGAGCAACATACAAGAGACAACTTCGATAACAAGTTCGACGCTCACAAGCAAGAGAATGATGCAAGAATGGACGAGATCCGCGCCTTGATGAGGAACCGGCATCATTCCACTTCTTCATCCTCAAGACGGAGCCGCTCGAGTCGACACTCCGACGACACCTTCTACGACTCAAGTACACCGTCATCGAACACTCTTCGACGAGCCGCACGTCAAGACCGTCATGCATCTCGCAACCCGCTACACGTCAAGCATTCACAAGAGCAAGTCAATGAGAAAGTTCGAAAATGAGAGAACACAAGCACGTGTGCAACGGCGCAATCAAGAGGAAGCCCTTCGAGAAGAAATCCAAGAGAGGAACTACCAACCACGTGTGCAATGTCAAGTACATCAACGTCCTCCACAAGCTCGTCAAGCTCCACATCAACCTCAAGTTCAACAAGAGCAAGTTGATAATGGACTTCATCCACGCCAAGAGCAACATGAAGATGATTGCCATCCACGTCAAGGGCGTCATCATCACCATCGCCAACAACACAATGAAGAGCAACGCTATGGAAAGCTAAAATTCACCATGCCCAAGTTCAATGGAAGCAATGACCCCGAAGAGTACCTTTCATGGGCATTGAAGGTCGATAAAATCTTTCGTTTGCACAACTATGAGGAAGAGAAGAAGATCGCTATGGCATCACTTGAGTTCCAAGACTATGTGCTCATATGGTGGGAACAAATCCTTGAGCGGCGACAAGCAAGAGATGAACCTCCAATCACCACTTGGGCTCAAATGAAAGATGCCATGCGAGCACGTTTTGTGCCCACTTACTACAACCGCGACCTCTTCAAGAAACTCCAACTCCTCAAGCAAGGAACAAAGACTGTTGAAGAATACTACAAGGAAATGGAGATAGCCATGATTCGAGCCAATGTAAAGGAAGATGATGAGCAAACAATGGCACGTTTCTCGAATGGACTCAATCATCCCATCAAGAAGATCGCCGACTTCCAACCCTACTCCAACCTCATTGAGCTCGTGCATCAAGCTACAAAGGCGGAACGTCAAGTGCAAGATGACTCCAAGTACGCCAAGTACTCGTCCAAGACCTACGGCTTCTCCAACAACCAATCTTCAACGACTCCTCCAACATCTACATCAACCAAACCTTCTACAAACAACGACGACAAGTCAAGTTACAAGAAGACTTCGACAAGTTCAAGTCGTCCCCTCCTACTACAAGCAACATCAAGACGCGTGCTTCATCATCTACTCCGACCGATGAGACTATCAAGACAAGCTCCTTCAAGTGTTTCACTTGCGGCGGCCAAGGCCACAAGTCCTACGAATGCACAAACAAGCGCACCATGATCCTCAACGACGATGGCACCTATGACTCAATGAGTGATGAGGAGATGGGAGCTCTTGAGCAAGTGGCCATGCACCGGCGAGTGAACGAGGATCAAGATGATAGAGTCTTTTGTGATGAGGATTCGAGCCCCGCGCTAGTCGTCTCACAGGTCTTGACTCTTCAACATCAACAAGAAGAAGACCAACGATGCCACATCTTCCACACAAAGGTCGGCATCAATGGAAGGTCCGTCAAGGTCATCATCGATGGAGGTAGTTGCCACAACTTGGCAAGTGAAGAACTATGCTCCAAGCTTCAATTGGTCAAGAGGAAGCATCCGCACCCCTACAAGGTTCAATGGCTAAGTGACTCCGGCACTATACGAGTTGAGCATACGGTCCAAGTCTCCTTAAAAATTGGTGCATATGAGGACACTTTGGAGTGTGATGTGGTCCCAATGACCGTTTGCCACCTCCTTCTTGGTCGACCATGGCAATTCGACCGTGGTGTCATCGACAACGGGCGTACCAATCACTATAGTTTCAAGATGAAAGGAAATGAGTATGTGCTACGACCTATGTCTCCTAGTCAAGTGATAGCCGGCAAGCAAGCCACCCTTCATGGAGAGAAGAGTGAGAAAGTGATCCATCCAAAAGTAAGTGAGAGCCACAAGCCAAACTTGAGCGCCTCTTCGCCTAGAGAGAAAAACCTCGTACTATTTGCCACAAAAAGTGAGATGAGAGAAGTGTGTGAGAACCCATCGAGTGTGATGCACTTTGTCCTTGTGTGCAAGGATGGAGAACCAAAAACTAACACCTCTCATGAGCTACCTTTAGTCTTTCAATCTCTTTTACAGGAATTTCAAGATGTTTTCTCCGCTGAGCTACCTCCGGGTCTACCTCCTCTTCGAGGCATTGAGCATTGAATAGACCTCATCCCCGGAGCGCCACTTCCAAAAAAAGCTCCATACCGTGTCAACCCTGAAGAAACTAAGGAGATTCAACGGCAAGTAAACCAACTCATCGACAACAGTCATGTACGTGAAAGCTTAAGCCCTTGTGCCGTTCCCGTTATACTTGTGCCTAAGCAAAATGGAAGTTTCTGTTTGTGTTCCGATTGTAGACCTATAAATGCTATCACCGTTCGGTATAGGCATCCCATTCCTCGCTTAGATGATATGCTTGATGAGCTTAGCGGAGCCAACTTTGTCTCAAAATTTGATCTTAAAAGTGGCTATTATCAAATCCGCATACAAGAGGGTGATGAATGGAAAACTGCTTTCAAAACAAAATTTGGCTTATATGAGTGGTTAGTTATGCCTATGGGTTTATCGGAGGCTCCCGGTACTTTCGTGCGTCTTATGCATTATGTGCTTCGCTCTTATATTGGAGTCTTTGTTGTGGTTTACTTCGACGATATTCTTGTGTTTAGCAAAACCATGAAAGAGCATCTTGATCATGTTAGGGCTGTTTTGCAAACCCTTCGCAAGGAACGTCTTTATGCCAACATGAAAAAGTGCACGTTTGGTGTTGACAAAGTGGTTTTTTTGGGTTTTGTTGTCTCCTCCAAAGGTGTCCACGTTGATGAATCTAAAATTGATGCAATTAAAACTTGGCCCCAACCCACCAATTTGCAACAAGTGCGTAGTTTTCTTGGTCTTGCGGGTTTTTATTGTCGCTTTGTGGAAAACTTTAGCACTATTGCCGCTCCTTTACATGCTTTGAGTAAGAAGAATGCTCCTTTTGTTTGGGGATCTTTGCAATCCACCGCTTTTGATGAGCTCAAGTCTTTGCTTACTCATGCACCGATTCTTGATTTGCCCAACTTTGAGAAAACTTTTGAGGTTCATTGTGATGCTAGTGGTACCAGAATTGGCGGAGTTTTGAAGCAAGAAAAACGAGCAATTGCATATTTTAGTCAAAAACTCTCCGGTGCTCAACTAAACTATCTCATATATGACAAAGAATTGTATGCTTTTGTACGTGTGCTACATGTTTGGTAACATTATCTTAGACCTCATGAGTTTGTCATACATACCGACCACGAAACGCTTAAGTACTTAAAAGGTCAAACCAAGTTGAACAAGCGTCATGCCAAATGGAGTGAATTTATTGAATCTTTCCCCTATGTGATCAAGTACATTAAGGGTAAGGAAAATGTAGTTGCGAATGCACTTCCACGCATGTGCACGCTTGTCACCAAACTTGTGATGAGGACATCAATACCATTGTTACACCCATAGCCCCTACTATTACATATAATGGACCAATTACTAGAGCTCGCACACGCCAATTAAATTACCAGGTACTTCCGTTTCTTGCTAATGATTCTAGTGTTCATGAGAATATGATGCTGCCTAAATTGGATACATTTGTTTTGCTTACAAATGAAGGGCCTAGCTTGGAGAAGGATGAACATTGGAGCAAGAACAAGCATGGAGTTGATGGCATGCGCAAGGGGAACAAGAACGGAGTTACAAGTGATGATTTCAGGACTTTGAAGCCACCATAAGGAGTGAATGAAGCCTTGGACGAAATATACAAGATGCCACTTCATAAATTTCGTCCAGAGGCTATTCTAGGTGCTGCGTCACCTTATTATTGGGCCAAGCCCATGTAGTTTCGAAATACATAAGTATAGGCTATTTTTAGAGTCCATATGTGTGGGGAAACAAGAGACAGGGTTGGTTTCGGACCCGTTCCCCAAGGGCCATTGATAGAGGCAAAGGTGTCCCGTCTTTCGATGAGATGTTGGTTTTCGCTTTGGAGGAAGTCGACTTTGACGATCCGACTACTTAACGTCTTGAGGACGTCGCGCCTTAGCAATCGCTAAACCAACTCCGAGAGGTTATTGACCACGCCGAGCACGATCAACCTGACCACGAGGGTCTGCTTCCTGCGAGCAAGCGAAGAACTAGCAAGAAACTGAGATTGCAATCTGGATATTGTGAATATAAGATGAAAGCTTTATTGATCAAGGTGGGGTTACTGTGGCGCTTTGTGCAGTCGTTGAACACAAACGGCACGCCAAGTTGCAGCTATGGCGAACTTTTAATCTAAACAAAACCCAAGGTCTAAACGGTGCCCTAAGGGCTGTATATATGGAGGAAGAGGGGGAATTTCGTGGCCCTTGGTGGAGGGGTCCAAATCAACCCTATCTCTTGTTTCCCCACACATACGGACTCTAAAAATAGCCTATACTTGTGTATTTCGAAATTACAAGGGCCTGGCCCACTAATAAGGTGACGAAGCACCTAGAATAGCCTCGGGACCACATTTATGAAGTAGCATCTTGTATATTTGGTCCAAGGCTTCATGCACCCATTATGGTGGCTTCAAAGTCCTGAAATCATCACTTGTAACTCCGTTTGTTCCCTTTATGCATGGCATTATCTCCATGCTTGTTCTTGCTCCAATGTCCATCCTTCTCCAAGCTAGGGCCTTCATTTGTAAGCAAAACAAATGTATCCAATTTAGGAAGCATCATATTCTCATGAACATTAGAATCATTACCAAGAAACGAAAGTACCGATAATTTAATTGGCGTCATGAGCTCTAGTAATTGGTCCAAGATATGTAGCAAAAGAGGGGCTGTGGGTGTAAGAATGGTATTGATGTCCTCATCATCCTCCCTTCTTGAAATGAAGTCGCCCTCGACGGAAGCTCATCTTCCTCACCCAAATAAGGCGTCAAATCTGCAATGTTAAAAGTGGGACTAACCACAAAATCTGCAGGCAGCTCAAGTTTATATGCATTATCATTTATTTTCTCTAACACCTTAAATTGACCATCAGCACGTGGCATTAGCTTTGATTTGCGCAAATTACGAAACCTATCCTTACGCAAATGTAACCAAACAAGATCTCCAGGTGCAAAGACAACATGTTTTCTACCCTTATCTCCAGCAAGTTTATATTTAGCATTCATACGCTCAATGTTTTCCTTAGTTATCTCATGCATTTTTAAAATCAATTCAGCACGTTCTTTAGCATCAAAATTAATCTTCTCCGAAGATGGAAGAGGCAACAAATCAATAGGTGCACGGTAGGAAGCCATACACAATTTCAAAAGGGCACATCTTAGTAGTAGAATGCAATGAGCGATTATAAGCAAATTCAATATGAGGCAAGCATTCTTCCCACATTTTC
Organism: Aegilops longissima; assembly: GCA_021605205.1. Lineage (NCBI taxonomy): Eukaryota > Viridiplantae > Streptophyta > Magnoliopsida > Poales > Poaceae > Aegilops > Aegilops longissima. The sequence continues at coordinate 42,050 of JAHIAM010001932.1, read as the reverse complement.
TTATTATTCTTCAAAACAGCCCTAAGCATAGTAGACAATGTTCTATTGACTACTTCAGTTTGTCCATCGGTTTGGGGGTGACAAGTAGTACTAAAAAGCAGTTTAGTCCCCAACTTAGCCCATAAACATCTCCAAAAGTGGCTAAGAAATTTAGTATCACGATCTGAAACAATAGTATTTGGCACACCATGCAAGCGAATAATTTCACGAAAGAACAAATCAGCAACATTAACAAGATCATCGCTTTTATGACATGGTATAAAGTGTGCCATTTTCGAGAATCTATCCACGACAACAAATATGCTATCCTCCCTTCTTTGTTCGAGGTAAACCTAAAACAAAGTCCATAGATATATCCTCCCAAGGAACACTAGGCACAGGCAAAGGCATATATAAACCATGAGGATTGAGTCGTGACTTAGCTTTTTGACATGTAGTGCAGCGAGCAACAAAACGCTCAACATCCGTCTCATCTTTGGCCAAAAGAAATGTGTAGCAAGTATATCCTCCGTCTTCTTGACGCCAAAGTGTCCCATTAATCCTCCACCATGCGCCTCCTGCAACAACAAAAGACGAACAGAGCTAGCAGGAATGCATAGCTTGTTAGCACGGAACACAAAACCATCATTAATAACAAACTTGTTCCATGTTCTTCCTTCTTTACAATTCTGCATTACATCTTTAAAATCAGCATCATGCACATATTGATCTTTGATGGTCTCCAAACCAAATATTTTGAAGTCAAGTTGTGAAAGCATAGTATATCGACGAGACAAAGCATCAACAATAACATTTTCTTTACCCTTCTTGTGTTTAATGACATAAGGAAAGTCTCAATGAATTCAACCCATTTAGCATGTCTACGATTCAGTTTAGCTTGACTTTTAATATGTTTCAAAGATTCATGATCGAATGTATAACAAATTCTTTGGGCCATAAATAATGTTGCCATGTCTCTAAAGTCCGAACAAGAGCATATAATTCTTTGTCATAAGTAGAATAGTTCAGACTAGGCCCACTCAATTTTTCGAAAAAGTATGCAACAGGTTTGCCATCTTGTAATAACACACCTCCTAATCCAATTCCACTAGCATCACATTCAAGCTCAAAAGTCTTATTAAAGTCGAAGTTGGAGTAAAGGAGCATGTGTCAACTTATCTTTCAATACCGTGAAGGCTTCTTCCCGTGCGGTACCCCAAACAAAAGGCACATCCTTCTTTGTAAGCTCATTGAGAGGTGCAGCAATGGTGCTAAAGTCTCTCACAAACGCCTATAGAAACCAGCGAGTCCAAGAAAACTCCTCACTTGTGTGACCGTTTTGGGCTGCGGCCAACTCTCAATAGCTTCAATCTTGGCTTTATCAACTTCAATTCCTGTGGAGTAACAACATAGCCAAGAAAAGATACTCGGTCGGTGCAAAAGGTGCACTTCCCAAGGTTACCAAACAAGCGTGCATCACGTGAGCATTAAAAACAGCACGTAAATGTTCCAAATGTTCTTCCAAAGATTTGCTATAAATCAGTATATCATCAAAGTAAACTACCACAAATCGTCCAATGAAAGCACGTAAAACTTCGTTCATTAATCTCATGAAAGTACTAGGTGCATTAGTTAACCCAAAAGGCATGACTAACCACTCATATAATCCAAACTTAGTTTTAAATGCTGTTTTCCATTCATCTCCCAATTTCATACGAATTTGATGGTATCCACTACGCAAATCAACTTTGGAGAATATTGTAGAGCCACTCAATTCATCAAGCATATCATCTAGCCTAGGAATAGGATGACGATAATGAATAGTAATATTATTAATGCCTCTACAATCAACACACATACGCCGACGTACCATCCTTTTAGGCACTAGTATAATAGGAACAGCACAAGGACTAAGAGATTCACGTATATAACCTTTGTCGAGCAGTTCCTGTACTTGACGATAATCTCCTTCGTCTCCTCTGGATTGGTGCGGTATGGTGCACGGTTGGGTAGCGATGCACCGAATTAAGTCAATTTGATGCTCAATCCCTCGAATAGGTGGTAATCCGGTGGCACGTCTTGTGGGAAGACGTCAGCGAACTCCTGCAAAATGTTAGTGACAGCAGGGGGCAAAGAGGAAGGCACGTCCTCGAATGAAAATAATGCCTCTTTGCACACAAAAGCATAGCAAACAGATTTGTTAGAATCTAGCTCATCAATATCAGATTTGGTGGCAAATAAACATGCACTTTTCAGTTTAATTTCAGAAGCAACATTAGATGGTTTATTATTAGGCTTCATTTGTTGCTCAAATTCTTTTGCCACAATCTGATTTTCACTCCTATTTTTCTCTTGTTTTGATTTATTAGCTCTATTAATATCATCTTTCAAAATAGAATCAGGAGTCATAGGAAGCAAAGTAATATTTTTATCCTTGTGAACAAGAGTATACTGATTGTTTCTACCATGGTGTACAGAATTTTTATCAAATTGCCATGGTCTACCAAGTAATAAGGAACATGCTTGCATAGGGACCACATCACAATCAACATAATCAACATATGTAGAGATACTAAAATACACACGAACAATACGTGTTATCTTAACCTTGCCGCTGTTGTTGAACCATTGGATGTAGTAAGGATGTGGATGTGGTCTTGTGGTGAGAGAAAGCTTCTCCACCATGTCCATGCTAGCCAAGTTGTTGCAGCTCCCTCCATCTATGATGACGCGAATAGAACATTCCTTCACAACTCCCTTTGTATGGAACAAGTTATGCCTCTGATTTTGCTCAGCTTGTGTAACCTGCACACTCAAAACACGTTGAGCAACTAAACATTCATACCATCGGCATCTTGACAGCCATGTATTGCGTCTCAAGATCGAATCATCTCCACCGTGTTCTTCATGTGTAATAAGAGCCAAAGTCTCTTCATCATAGTCACTAGCAGACTCATACCCACCATCCTCGGAGCAATCATCACACGCTGAGATTGGCATTCTCTCATAAAATGTCCTCTTCCCTTACAACGACGACAAATAATATCACTTGTGTGCCCTGTTGACGCCATGGAAGAAGAAGAGCTGTGTAGGCCCAGCAGGTGTACTCTTGGCGATAGTGGTGGTTGTGCCTGCTTTCTTGTATCACGGTTGGAGGTGGCAGCCGACGGAGGTGCCGTGTAGTAGAACGTGTGGAAGTAGATGATGCACGTGGTGTCCATGATGAAGGTCGACCTGCGAGAAAAGTTAGTCCGTGCCAAGGCACATCGATCCTGCACTTCACGTTCAGCTTTACAAGCAAGATGGAATAATCGAGTGATATTATTATAATCCTTGTAGTCTAGAATGGTCTGAATCTCTCTATTTAATCCACCCGAAAAGCGTGCAAGCATAGCTTCATTCTCCTCAACAATACCACATCTAATCAAGCCAGTTTGTAATTCCCGATAATATTCTTCTACCGAATTTTTCCTTGTCTTAAGCGCTGCAATTTTTGAAGTAATTCACGGTGATAATATGGTGGAACCCAGCGAGCACGCATAGCAGTTTTCAAAGCAGCCCAAGTAGCTGGAACAGGATATAATCTACAATGTTCAGACCACCAAACACATGCAAAGCTAGTGAAAGCACAAACAGCAGCAGAACACGTCTCTCCTCGGGATATTGTAAACATGTAAATCGTTGTTCAGTTTCTAACTCCCAAGTAAGATAAATATCAGGAACATATCTACCCTCAAATGGTGGAATATTCAATTTCAGTTTAGGGAGATGGTCATGATCTCGTACTGAAGGGGAGCCCAACATTGCCATTATTTGCATGTGGGCGACCTGGTGGTTGTGGTGCTGGTGGTTGCACGTAGTTCTGTGTCTTCGATGAGATGTTGGTTTTCGCTTTGGAGGAAGTCGACTTTGGCGATCCGACTACTTAACGTCTTGAGGACGTCGCGCCTTAGCAATCGCTAAACCAACTCCGAGAGGTTATTGACCACGCGAAGCACGATCAACGACCACGAGGGTCTGCTTCTGCGAGCAAGCGAAGAACAAGCAAGAAACTGAGATTGCAATCTGGATATTGCGAATATAAGATGAAAGCTTTATTGATCAAGGTGGGGTTCTGTGGCCTTTGTGCAGTCGTTGAACACAAGCGAAATGCACGCGAAGTTGCAGCTATGGCGAACTTTTAATCTAAACAAAACCCAAGGTCTAAACGGTGCCCTAAGGGCTGTATATATGGAGGAAGAGGGGGGAATTTCGTGGCCCTTGGTGGAGGGGTCCAAATCAACCCTAACTCTTGTTTCCCCACACATACGGACTCTAAAACAGCCTATACTTAAGTATTTCGAAATTACATGAGCTTGGCCCACTAATAAGGTGGCGCAGCACCTAGAATAGCCTCGGGGCGACATTTATGAAGTAGCATCTTGTATATTTCGTCCAAGGCTTCATGCACCCATTATGGTGGCTTCAAAGTCCTGAAATCATCACTTGTAACTCCGTTCTTGTTCCCCTTAGCATGGCATTATCTCCATGCTTGTTCTTGCTCAATGTCCATCCTTCTCCAAGCTAGGGCCTTCATTTGTAAGCAAAACAAATGTATCCAATTTAGGCAGCATCATATTCTCATGAACATTAGAATCATTACCAAGAAACGAAAGTACCTGATAATTTAATTGGCGTGCGCGAGCTCTAGTAATTGGTCCAGTATATGTAGCAGTAGGGGCTGTGGGTGTAACAATGGTATTGATGTCCTCATCAAATGCCATCTATCTTCTCCATGGCCTCTTCAAATCTATTGAGCACATCTTCCACCTGCCCACTCATCATTTGTTGAAATTTATCATGTAGCGCTTTGTTTGTCATGTTCTCCCAATCGATCCGTCGACTTGTGATCCTGCCATGGTTAGCAGCAATAGAAACACACAAGAATATGATCGACGGACTACTCGGAAGTGGTGGTGGTGGTGTGGTGGACGGTCACAAATCCGTCAAGCAACTCTCAAATTCTTACCAGTTCTTACCCAGCAGCGGTGATCGGCAACCGATGTAGTCAAAACTCTCAAAGCTTGGATAGAAGCGATTACGGGGAGAGTCAAGCGCACGATGTAGATGTATGTGGAGCTGGGAAGGCTTATAATATGGTAGCAAAAAGGGTCAGCAATAATCAATTCAGAGATGCAAAGTTGAATAAGCGCTCAACGACGGTATCTTGTGCTGGTCCTAGGCTAGACCGTGCTAGAGCGAGCCTAGAACACTAACAAAATCACGGCGCTGCACGTAAACAAGGGAAAAGCACACTCTGGATTTTTTTTTGTTTTTTCGCTCTCTTTTTTGCGCTGGTTCTTTTTTTGCGCTGCTCTTTTTTTTAAGAAAAATCACTATAATGGCGAGTGTCTCAAAACTCTTCCGAGGTCAAAAGCGACGGGATGGGCACGAAATTTTTTCGACCAATTTTTTTTTTTTCACCGCCCAGACCCAAAAACTGAAGCAGGTCAAAAAACTTTCTATAACTTGGCGTTGTCTCAATACACTTAGAAACACTTAAAAACAGGATAGCGGAAAAATTTTCCGACAAGTGCGTTTTCGGAAAATTTTGGGCCCTAAACAAGGGTGGTTTTCAGACTCTTTTTTTCGAAACCTACTCCGGCAAGGAAACACGAACCGGAAACTAGATGGATCACGAAAACAAACCTAATATGAGAAGAACTTCGGATTGGTGGTGGATATATGGTGGTGGTATATGGCAGCGGTGGTAGTATATGGATATGGATCGGTGGTGGTATATGGACACGGATTGGTGGTGGTATATGGATACAGATTCGGGCGGTGATGGTAGGTGGCGAGGCGATGATGATGGTGCGGTGGCGGCGTGACAACTGATGACCGAACTCGAAACTCTAAAGACTAGACGCTAAGACCAGCAACTAGACACGGCGATGCAACCGCAAATTCAACAAAGCAAAACCCTAAAAAGATTATGCAAAGGCTCAGATTGGTTCGGATATGATGAACTAACCCTAATTTTTTTGGCTTTTTCGTGGACTATAGGTATGAAGAACAGACTCGATCTAAACTACGGAAACACAGTAAAATCTCACGAGCAACCTGAAAATCTGATACCACTTGATAGAGGCAAAGGTGTCCCGTCTTTCGATGAGATGTTGGTTTTCGCTTTGGAGGAAGTCGACTTTGACGGTCCGACTACTGAGCGTCTTGAGGGCGTCGCGCCTTAGCAATCGCTAAACCAACTCCGAGAGGTTATTGACCACGCGAACACGATCAACGACCACGAGGTCTGCATTTCCTGCGAGCAAGCGAAGAACAAGCAAGAAACTGAGATTGCAATCTGGATATTGCGAATATAAGATGAAAGCTTTATTGATCAAGGTGGGGTTACTGTGGCGCCTTTATGCAGTCGTTGAACACAAGCGAAATGCGAAGTTGCAGCTATGGCGAACTTTTAATCTAAACAAAACCCAAGGTCTAAGCGGTGCCCTAAGGGCTGTATATATGGAGGAAGAGGGGGAATTTCGTGGCCCTTGGTGGAGGGTCGAAATCAACCCTATCTCTTGTTTCCCCACACATACGGACTCTAAAATAGCCTATACTTGTGTATTTCGAAATTACAAGGGCCTGGCCCACTAATAAGGTGACGCAGCACCTAGAATAGCCTCGGGACCACATTTATGAAGTAGCATCTTGTATATTTCGTCCAAGGCTTCATGCACCCATTATGGTGGCTTCAAAGTCCTGAAATCATCACTTGTAACTCCGTTCTTGTTCCCCTTAGCATGGCATTATCTCCATGCTTGTTCTTGCTCAATGTCCATCCTTCTCCAAGCTAGGGCCTTCATTTGTAAGCAAAACAAATGTATCCAATTTAGGAAGCATCATATTCTCATGAACATTAGAATCATTACCCGAAACGAAAGTACCGATAATTTAATTGGCGTCTGTGAGCTCTAGTAATTGGTCCAAGATATGTAGCAGTAGGGGCTGTGGGTGTAAGAATGGTATTGATGTCCTCATCACTTCTTGATTTGCCCAACTTTGAGAAAACTTTTGAGGTTCATTGTGATGCTAGTGGTACCAGAATTGGCGGAGTTTTGAAGCAAGAAAAAGCGAGCAATTGCATATTTTAGTCAAAAACTCTCCGTGCTCAACTAAACTATCTCATATATGACAAAGAATTGTATGCTTTTGTAATGTGTGCTACATGTTTGGTAACATTATCTTAGACCTCATGAGTTTGTCATACATACCGACCACTTAAAGCGCTTAAGTACTTAAAAGGTCAAACCAAGTTGAACAAGCGTCATGCCAAATGGAGTGAATTTATTGAATCTTTCCCTATGTGATCAAGTACATTAAGGGTAAGGAAAATGTAGTTCTTGAATGCACTTCCACGCATGTGCACGCTTGTCACCAAACTTGTGATGAGGACATCAATACCATTGTTACACCCATAGCCCCTACTATTACATATAATGGACCAATTACTAGAGCTCGCACACGCCAATTAAATTACCAGGTACTTCCGTTTCTTGCTAATGATTCTAGTGTTCATGAGAATATGATGCTGCCTAAATTGGATACATTTGTTTTGCTTACAAATGAAGGGCCTAGCTTGGAGAAGGATGAACATTGGAGCAAGAACAAGCATGGAGTTGATGGCATGCGCAAGGGGAACAAGAACGGAGTTACAAGTGATGATTTCAGGACTTTGAAGCCACCATAAGGAGTGAATGAAGCCTTGGACGAAATATACAAGATGCCACTTCATAAATTTCGTCCAGAGGCTATTCTAGGTGCTGCGTCACCTTATTATTGGGCCAAGCCCATGTAGTTTCGAAATACATATGTATAGGCTATTTTTAGAGTCCATATGTGTGGGGAAACAAGAGACAGGGTTGGTTTCTGACCCGTTCCCCAAGGGCCATTGATAGAGGCAAAGGTGTCCGTCTTTCGATGAGATGTTGGTTTTCGCTTTGGAGGAAGTCGACTTTGACGATCCGACTACGAACGTCTTGAGGACGTCGCGCCTTTAGCAATCGCTAAACCAACTCCGAGAGGTTATTGACCACGCCGAGCACGATCAACCCGACCACGAGGGTCTGCTTCCTGCGAGCAAGCGAAGAACAAGCAAGAAACTGAGATTGCAATCTGGATATTGTGAATATAAGATGAAAGCTTTATTGATCAAGGTGGGGTTCTGGCGCCTTTGTCTCGTCGTTGAACACAAACGAAATGCTGTGAAGTTGCAGCTATGGCGAACTTTTAATCTAAACAAAACCCAAGGTCTAAACGGTGCCCTAAGGGCTGTATATATGGAGGAAGAGGGGGAATTTCGTGGCCCTTGGTGGAGGGGTCCAAATCAACCCTATCTCTTGTTTCCCCACACATACGGACTCTAAAAATAGCCTATACTTGTGTATTTCGAAATTACAAGGGCCTGGCCCACTAATAAGGTGACGAGCACCTAGAATAGCCTCGGGACCACATTTATGAAGTAGCATCTTGTATATTTGGTCCAAGGCTTCATGCACCCATTATGGTGGCTTCAAAGTCCTGAAATCATCACTTGTAACTCCGTTCTTGTTCCCCTTGCATGGCATTATCTCCATGCTTGTTCTTGCTCCAATGTCCATCCTTCTCCAAGCTAGGGCCTTCATTTGTAAGCAAAACAAATGTATCCAATTTAGGAAGCATCATATTCTCATGAACATTAGAATCATTACCAAGAAACGAAGTACCGATAATTTAATTGGCGTCGCGAGCTCTAGTAATTGGTCCAAGATATGTAGCAAGAGGGGCTGTGGGTGTAACAATGGTATTGATGTCCTCATCATCCTCCCTTCTTGAAATGAAGTCGCCCTCGACGAAGCTCATCTTCCTCACCCAAATAAGGCTTCAAATCTGCAATGTTAAAAGTGGGACTAACCACAAAATCTGCAGGCAGCTCAAGTTTATATGCATTATCATTTATTTTCTCTAACACCTTAAATGGACCATCAAGACGTGGCATTAGCTTTGATTTGCGCAAATTAGAAAACCTATCCTTACGCAAATGTAACCAAACAAGATCTCCGGTGCAAAGACAACATGTTTTCTACCCTTATCTCCAAGAAGTTTATATTTAGCATTCATACGCTCAATGTTTTCCTTAGTTATCTCATGCATTTTAAAATCAATTCAGCACGTTCTTTAGCATCAAAATTAATCTTCTCCAAGATGGAAGAGGCAACAAATCAATAGGTGAGGTAGGAAGCCATACACAATTTCAAAAGGGCACATCTTAGTAGTAGAATGCAATGAACGATTATAAGCAAATTCAATATGAGGCAAGCATTCTTCCCACATTTTCTTATTATTCTTCAAAACAGCCCTAAGCATAGTAGACAATGTTCTATTGACTACTTCAGTTTATCCATCGGTTTGGGGTGACAAGTAGTACTAAAAGCAGTTTAGTCCCCAACTTAGCCCATAAACATCTCCAAAAGTGGCTAAGAAATTTAGTATCACGATCTGAAACAATAGTATTTGGCACACCATGCAAGCGAATAATTTCACGAAAGAACAAATCAGCAACATTAACAAAGATCATCGCTTTTATGACATGGTATAAAGTGTGCCATTTTCGAGAATCTATCCACGACAACAAATATGCTATCCTCCCTTCTTTGTTCGAGGTAAACCTAAAACAAAGTCCATAGATATATCCTCCCAAGGAACACTAGGCACAGGCAAAGGCATATATAAACCATGAGGATTGAGTCGTGACTTAGCTTTTTGACATGTAGTGCAGCGAGCAACAAAACGCTCAACATCCGTCTCATCTTTGGCCAAAAGAAATGTGTAGCAAGTATATCCTCCGTCTTCTTGACGCCAAAGTGTCCCATTAATCCTCCTCCATCGCCTCCTGCAACAACAAAAGACGAACAGAGCTAGCAGGAATGCATAGCTTGTTAGCACGGAACACAAAACCATCATTAATAACAAACTTGTTCCATGTTCTTCCTTCTTTACAATTCTGCATTACATCTTTAAAATCAGCATCATGCACATATTGATCTTTGATGGTCTCCAAACCAAATATTTTGAAGTCAAGTTGTGAAAGCATAGTATATCGACGAGACAAAGCATCAACAATAACATTTTCTTTACCCTTCTTGTGTTTAATGACATAAGGAAAGTCTCAATGAATTCAACCCATTTAGCATGTCTACGATTCAGTTTAGCTTGACTTTTAATATGTTTCAAAGATTCATGATCGAATGTATAACAAATTCTTTGGGCCATAAATAATGTTGCCATGTCTCTAAAGTCCGAACAAGAGCATATAATTCTTTGTCATAAGTAGAATAGTTCAGACTAGGCCCACTCAATTTTTCGAAAAGTATGCAACAGGTTTGCCATCTTGTAATAACACACCTCTAATCCAATTCCACTAGCATCACATTCAAGCTCAAAAGTCTTATTAAAGTCGGAAGTTGGAGTAAAGGAGCATGTGTCAACTTATCTTTCAATACCGTGAAGGCTTCTTCCTGTGCGGTACCCCAAACAAAAGGCACATCCTTCTTTGTAAGCTCATTGAGAGGTGCAGCAATGGTGCTAAAGTCTCTCACAAAACGCCTATAGAAACCAGCGAGTCCAAGAAAACTCCTCACTTGTGTGACCGTTTTGGGCTGCGGCCAACTCTCAATAGCTTCAATCTTGGCTTTATCAACTTCAATTCCCTGTGGAGTAACAACATAGCCAAGAAAAGATACTCGATCGGTGCAAAAGGTGCACTTCCCAAGGTTACCAAACAAACGTGCATCACGTAGAGCATTAAAAACAACACGTAAATGTTCCAAATGTTCTTCCAAAGATTTGCTATAAATCAGTATATCATCAAAGTAAACTACCACAAATCGTCCAATGAAAGCACGTAAAACTTCGTTCATTAATCTCATGAAAGTACTAGGTGCATTAGTTAACCCAAAAGGCATGACTAACCACTCATATAATCCAAACTTAGTTTTAAATGCTGTTTTCCATTCATCTCCCAATTTCATACGAATTTGATGGTATCCACTCATAAATCAACTTTGGAGAATATTGTAGAGCCACTCAATTCATCAAGCATATCATCTAGCCTAGGAATAGGATGGCGATAATGAATAGTAATATTATTAATGCCTCTACAATCAACACACATCTGCCGACGTACCATCCTTTTTAGGCACTAGTATAATAGGAACAGCACAAGGACTAAGAGATTCACGTATATAACCTTTGTCGAAAGCAGCTCACATGCTTGACGATAATCTCCTTCGTCTCCTCTGGATTGGTACGGTATGGTGCACGGTTGGGTAGCGATGCACCGAATTAAGTCAATTTGATGCTCAATCCCTCGAATAGGTGGTAATCCGGTGCACGTCTTGTGGGAAGGCGTCGGCGAACTCTGCAAAATGTTAGTGACAGCGAGGGGCAAAGAGGAAGGCACGTCCTCGAATGAAAATAATGCCTCTTTGCACACAAAAGCATAGCAAACAGATTTGTTAGAATCTAGCTCATCAATATCAGATTTGGTGGCAAATAAACATGCACTTTTCAGTTTAATTTCAGAAGCAACATTAGATGGTTTATTATTAGGCTTCATTTGTTGCTCAAATTCTTTTGCCACAATCTGATTTTCACTCCTATTTTTCTCTTGTTTTGATTTATTAGCTCTATTAATATCATCTTTCAAAATGGAATCAGAGTCATAGGAAGCAAAGTAATATTTTATCCTTGTGAACAAGAGTATACTGATTGTTTCTACCATGGTGTACAGAATTTTATCAAATTGCCATGGTCTACCAAGTAATAAGGAACATGCTTGCATAGGTACCACATCACAATCAACATAATCAACATATGTAGAGATACTAAAATACACACGAACAATCGTGTTATCTTAACCTTGCCGCTGTTGTTGAACCATTGGATGTAGTAAGGATGTGGATGTGGTCTTGTGGTGAGAGAAAGCTTCTCCACCATGTCCATGCTAGCCAAGTTGTTGCAGCTCCCTCCATCTATGATGGCGCTGAATAGAACATTCCTTCACAACTCCTTTGTATGGAACAAGTTATGCCTCTGATTTTGCTCAGCTTGTGTAACCTGCACACTCAAAACACGTTGAGCAACTAAACATTCATACTGTCAAGCATCTTGAGCAGCCATGTATTGCGTCTCAAGATCGTAATCATCTCCACCGTGTTCTTCATGTGTAATAAGAGCCAAAGTCTCTTCATCATAGTCACTAGCGACTCATACCCACCATCCTCGGTAGCAATCATCACACGCTGAGATTGGCATTCTCTCAAAAATGTCCTCTTCCCTTACAACGACGACAAATAATATCACTTGTGTGCCCTGTTGACGCCATGGAAGAAGAAGAGCTGTGTAGGCCCAAGGTGTACTCTTGGCGATAGTGGTGGTTGTGCCTGCTTTCTTGTATCACGGTTGGAGGTGGCAGCCGGCGGAGGTGCCGGTGTAGTAGAACGTGTGGAAGTAGATGATGCACGTGGTGTCCATGATGAAGGTCGACCTGCAGAAAAGTTAGTCCGTGCCAAGGCACATCGATCCTGCACTTCACGTTCAGCTTTACAAGCAAGATGGAATAATCGAGTGATATTATTATAATCCTTGTAGTCTAGAATGGTCTGAATCTCTCTATTTAATCCACCCGGAAAACGTGCAAGCATAGCTTCATTCTCCTCAACAATACCACATCTAATCAAGCCAGTTTGTAATTCCCGATAATATTCTTCTACGAATTTTTCCTTGTCTTAAGCGCTGCAATTTTTGAAGTAATTCACGGTGATAATATGGTGGAACCCAACGAGTCACGCATAGCAGTTTTCAAAGCAGCCCAAGTAGCTGGAACAGGATATAATCTACAATGTTCAGACCACCAAACACATGCAAAGCTAGTGAAAGCACAAACAGCAGCAGGAACACGTCTCTCCTCAGGATATTGTAAACATGTAAATCGTTGTTCAGTTTCTAACTCCCAAGTAAGATAAATATCAGGAACATATCTACCCTCAAATGGTGGAATATTCAATTTCAGTTTAGGGAGATGGTCATGATCTCGTACCTGAAGGGGAGCCCGAACATTGCCATTATTTGCATGTGGACGACCTGGTGGTTGTGGTGCTGGTGGTTGCACGTAGTTCTGTCTTTCGATGAGATGTTGGTTTTCGCTTTGGAGGAAGTCGACTTTGACGATCCGACTACGAACGTGCGAGGACGTCGCGCCTTAGCAATCGCTAAACCAACTCCGAGAGGTTATTGACCACGCCGAGCACGATCAACTGACCACGAGGGTCTGCTTCCTGCGAGCAAGCGAAGAACAAGCAAGAAACTGAGATTGCAATCTGGATATTGCGAATATAAGATGAAAGCTTTATTGATCAAGGTGGGGTTCTGTGGCGCCTTTGTGCAGTCGTTGAACACAAACGAAACGCAGAAGTTGCAGCTATGGCGAACTTTTAATCTAAACAAAACCCAAGGTCTAAACGGTGCCCTAAGGGCTGTATATATGGAGGAAGAGGGGGAATTTCGTGGCCCTTGGTGGAGGGGTCCAAATCAACCCTAACTCTTGTTTCCCCACATACGGACTCTAAAACAGCCTATACTTAAGTATTTCGAAATTACATGAGCTTGGCCCACTAATAAGGTGACGAGCACCTAGAATAGCCTCGGGGCGACATTTATGAAGTAGCATCTTGTATATTTCGTCCAAGGCTTCATGCACCCATTATGGTGGCTTCAAAGTCCTGAAATCATCACTTGTAACTCCGTTCTTGTTCCCCTTAGCATGGCATTATCTCCATGCTTGTTCTTGCTCAATGTCCATCCTTCTCCAAGCTAGGGCCTTCATTTGTAAGCAAAACAAATGTATCCAATTTAGGCAGCATCATATTCTCATGAACATTAGAATCATTACCAAGAAACGAAAGTACACGATAATTTAATTGGCGTCTGCGAGCTCTAGTAATTGGTCCAAAGATATGTAGCGATAGGGGCTGTGGGTGTAACAATGGTATTGATGTCCTCATCAAATGCCATCTATCTTCTCCATGGCCTCTTCAAATCTATTGAGCACATCTTCCACCTGCCCACTCATCATTTGTTGAAATTTATCATGTAGCGCTTTGTTTGTCATGTTCTCCCGGTCGATCCACGTCGACTTGTGATCCTGCCATGGTTAGCAACAATAGAAACACACAAGAATATGATGCGACAGACTACTCGGAAGTGGTGGTGGTGGTGTGGTGGACAGTCACAAATCCGTCAAGCAACTCTCAAATTCTTACCAGTTCTTACCCAGCAGCAGGCGGTGATCGGCAACCGATGTAGTCAAAACTCTCAAAGCTTGGATAGAGCGATTACGGGGAGAGTCAAGCGCATACGATGTAGATGTATGTGGAGCTGGGAAGGCTTATAATATGGTAGCAAAAAGGGTCAGCAATAATCAATTCAGAGATGCAAAGTTGAATAAGCGCTCAACGACGTCTTGTCTTTGGTCCTAGGCTAGACCGTGCTAGAGACGCGAGCCTAGAACACTAACAAAATCACGGCGCTGCACGTAAACAAGGGAAAAGCACACTCTGGATTTTTTTTTGTTTTTTCGCTCTCTTTTTTTTGCGCTGGTTCTTTTTTTTGCGCTGCTCTTTTTTTTTTGCGAAAAATCACTATAATGGCGAGTGTCTCAAAACTCTTCCGAGGTCAAACTGACAGGATGGGCACGAAATTTTTTCGACCAATTTTTTTTTTTCGACTGCCCAGACCCAAAAACTGGAAACGGGTCAAAAAAAACTTTCTATAACGGCGACTGTCTCAATACACTTAGAAACACTTAAAAACAGGATAGCCAGAAAATTTTCCGACAAGTGCGTTTTCGGAAAATTTTGGGCCTAAACGGAGGGTGGTTTTCCAGACTCTTTTTTTTTTCCGAAACCTACTCCGGCAAGGAAACACGAACCGGAAACTAGATGGATCACGAAAACAAACCTAATATGAGAAGAACTCGGATTGGTGGTGGATATATGGTGGTGGTATATGGCAGCGGTGGTAGTATATGGATATGGATCGGTGGTGGTATATGGACACGGATTGGTGGTGGTATATGGATACGGATTCGGAGCGGTGATGGTAGGTGGCAGGGGCGATGATGATGGTGCGGTGGCGGCGTGACAAGCTGATGACCGAACTTCGAAACTCTAAAGACTAGACGCTAAGACCAGCAACTAGACACGACGATGCAACATAAAATTCAACAAAGCAAAACCCTAAAAGATTATGCAAAGGCTCAGATTGGTTCGGATATGATGAACTAACCTAATTTTTTTGGCTTTTTCGTGGACTATAGGTATGAAGAACAGACTCGATCTAAACTACGAAACACAGTAAAATCTCACGAGCAACCTGAAAATCTGATACCACTTGATAGAGGCAAAGGTGTCCGTCTTCGATGAGATGTTGGTTTTAAGCTTTGGAGGAAGTCGACTTTGGCGGTCCGACTACGAGCGTCTTGCGAGGCGTCGCGCCTTAGCAATCGCTAAACCAACTCCGAGGTTATTGACCACGCGAGCACGATCAACGACCACGAGTGCATTTCCTGCGAGCAAGCGAAGAACAAGCAAGAAACTGAGATTGCAATCTGGATATTGCGAATATAAGATGAAAGCTTTATTGATCAAGGTGGGGTTCTGTGGCGCTTTTATGCAGTCGTTGAACACAAGCGAAACGCGAAGTTGCAGCTATGGCGAACTTTTAATCTAAACAAAACCCAAGGTCTAAGCGGTGCCCTAAGGGCTGTATATATGGAGGAAGAGGGGGAATTTCGTGGCCCTTGGTGGAGGGTCCAAATCAACCCTATCTCTTGTTTCCCACACATACGGACTCTAAAATAGCCTATACTTGTGTATTTCGAAATTACAAGGGCCTGGCCCACTAATAAGGTGACGCAGCACCTAGAATAGCCTCGGGACCACATTTATGAAGTAGCATCTTGTATATTTCGTCCAAGGCTTCATGCACCCATTATGGTGGCTTCAAAGTCCTGAAATCATCACTTGTAACTCCGTTCTTGTTCCCCTTAGCATGGCATTATCTCCATGCTTGTTCTTGCTCCAATGTCCATCCTTCTCCAAGCTAGGGCCTTCATTTGTAAGCAAAACAAATGTATCCAATTTAGGAAGCATCATATTCTCATGAACATTAGAATCATTACCCGAAACGAAAGTACGATAATTTAATTGGCGTCATGCGAGCTCTAGTAATTGGTCCAAGATATGTAGCAGTAGGGGCTGTGGGTGTAAGAATGGTATTGATGTCCTCATCAGCCATGAAATTCCCCCCCTCTTCCTCCATATATACAACCCTTAGGGCACCGTTTAGACTTTGGGGTTTTGCTTAGATTAAAAGTTCGTCATAGCTGCAACTTCGCGCACTTCGTTTGTGTTCAACGACCAGACCAAGGCGTCATAGAACCCCACCTTGATCAATAAAGCTTTCCTCTTATATTCGCAATATCCAGATTGCAATCTTAGTTTCTTGCTTGTTCTTCGTTTGCCTGCAGGAAACAGACCTTCGTGGTCAGGTTGATCGTGCTCCGCCATGGTCAATAACCTCTCGGGGTTGGTTTAGCGATTGCTAAGGCGCGACGTCCTCGCACGTTCGTAGTCAGATCATCAAAGTCGACTTCATCCTAAACGATAGCCACCATCTCATCGAAAGACGGGACACCTTTGCCTCTATCAAGTGGTATTAGAGCCAGGTTGCTCGCTGAGATTTTACAGTTTTTCATAGTTTAGATCGAGTCTGTTCTTCATACCTATAGTCTACCAAAAAGCCAAAAAAAATTAGGGTTAGTTCATCCCATCCGAACCAATCTGAGCCTTTGCATAATCTTTTCTGTATTTGCTTTGTCGAATTTGCGGTTGCATCGTCGTGTCAAGTTGCTGGTCTTAGCGTCTAGTCCTTTAGTGTTTCGAGTTCTGTTCACAGGTTGTCACGTCGCCGCTGCCATATATCACCACCGCATCATCATCGCTGCTGCCATATACCACCACCGCACCAACTTCATCACCGCTGCCATATACCACCACCACATATCCGCCACCTGTCCGAGTTCCACCAGATTCATCTCCGCCACCAGTCCAAGATTCCACCAGATTCCTCTCCGCCACCAGTCCTAGTCCGATTCCAGTAATTGTTGCTTTGTTTTGGATTTCCAGATCACGCCATACTTCGAGTCATGACAGAGTAGGACTCCCCAACATCCGAGCCATCCGCAGAAGAAAAATAGTTCCAAACTAAAAAAAAAACTAAGTTTGGAAAATTCTGGCTAGGCAGTTTTTAGACCATTTGTATACTTTTTCGAAAAAAAACTTGTTGCGGAGCAAAAAAAAAGAGGAAAAAAAGTGCAAAAAAAAGAAAAAAAAAGAGAAAATAAATTCAGAGTGTGCTCCTCCCTTGTTTACGTGCAGCGCCGTGATTTTGCTAGTGTTCTAGGCTCGCGTCTCTAGCACGGTCTAGCCTAGGACCAGCACAGTACCGTCGTTGAGCGTTTATTCAACTTTGCATCTCTGAATTGATTATTGCTGACCCTTTTTGCTACCATATTATAAGCCTTCCCAGCTCCACATACATCTACGTCGTGCGTTTGACTCTCCCTGGCAATCGCTCTATCCAAGCTTTTGAGAGTTTTGACTACAACGGTTGCCGATCACCTCCTGCTGCTGGGTAAGAACTGGTAAGAATTTGAGATTTGCTTGACGGATTTGTGACACCCACCACCACCTCTTGTTAGTAGTCTGTAGGATCATATTCTTGTGTGTTTCTATTGCTGCTAACCATGCCAGGATCACAAGCCGACGAGACTGACTAGGAGAACATGACGAATAAAGACTTGCATGATAAATTTCAGCAAATGATGAGTGGACAGGTGCAAGATGTGCTAAACAGATTTGAAGAGGCCATGGAGAAGATAGATGGCATGGAGAAGACGTTCGAAACAAAGCTCGATAACAAGTTTAATTAATTGCTCGCGCGTCTTCCACCCCCACCACCGGTTGCACCTAACGCACCTCTACAACCACAACAACAGCAACGACTACCTCCACGTCGCGAAACAGCCCTCTGCCGAGCGAGCCGTGTCCCTCTTGCTCTTGGCCAAACTGTTGGTGCTGCTGTCGATACTTTTGTGGCTCCTGCTGCTGATGCGGAGGAGGATGATTATGTGGGAGATTACGAGGATGAAGTTGATAAAAATCAGAACTACGCGCAACCACCAGGTCGTCCACATGCAAATAATGGCAATTTTAGGGCTCCCCTTCAGGTACGAGATCATGACCATCTCCCTAAACTGAAATTGAATATTCCACCATTTAAGGGTAGATATGTTCCTGATATATATCTTACTTGGGAGTTAGAAACTGAACAGTGATTTACATGTTTACAATATCCTGAGGAGAGACGTGTTCTTGCTACTGTTTGCGCTTTCACTAGCTTTGCATGTGTTTGGTGGTCTGAACATTGTCGATTATATCCTATTCCAGCTACTTGGGCTGCTTTGAAAACTGCTATGCATACTCGTTGGGTTCCACCATATTATCAACGTGAATTACTTCAAAAATTGCAGCGCTTAAGACAAGGAAAAAATTCGGTAGAAGAATATTATCAGGAAGTACAAACTAGCTTGATTTGATGTTGTATTGTTGAGGAGAATGAAGCTATGCTTGCACGTTTTTTGGGTGGATTAAATAGAGAGATTCAGACCATTCTAGACTATAAGGATTATAATAATATCACTCGTTTATTCCATCTTGCTTGTAAAGCTGAACGTGAAGTGCAGGATCGACAGGCATTGGCGTGCACTAACTTTTCTGCAGGTCGACCTTCATCATGGACACCACGTGTATCGTCTTCTTCCACTGCACCATCACCTCCTTCAGGTGCCACCTCCAACCGTGATACAAGAAAGCAGGCACAACCACCACTATCTGCCAAGAGCACACCTGCCGGGCCTGCACAAAGCTCTTCTTCTTCCATGGCGTCAACAGGGCACACAAGTGATATTGTTTGTCGTTGTTGTAAGGGAAGAGGACATTTTGCAAGAGAATGCAAATCTCAGCGTGTGATGATTGCTACTGAGGATGGTGGGTATGAGTCCGCTAGTGACTATGATAATGAGACACAATACATGGCTGCTGAAGATGCTGACAGGTATGAATGTTTAGTTGCTCAACGTGTTTTGAGTGTGCAGGTTACACAAGCTGAGCAAAATCAGAGGCATAATTTGTTCCATACAAAGGGAGTTGTGAAGGAACGCTCTATTCGCGTCATCATAGATGGAGGGAGCTGCAACAACTTGGCTAGCATGGAGATGGTGGAGAAGCTATCTCTTACCACAAGACAACATCCACATCCTTACTACATCCAATGGTTCAACAACAGCGGCAAGGTTAAGGTAAGACGTATTGTTCGTGTGCACTTTAGTATCTCTACATATGCTGATTATGTTGATTGTGATGTGGTACCTATGCAAGCTTGTTCCTTATTACTTGGTAGACCATGGCAATTTGATAAAAAATCTGTACACCATGGTAGAAACAATCAGTATACTCTTGTTCATAAGGATAAAAATATTACTTTGCTTCCTATGACTCCTGATTCCATTTTGAAAGATGATATTAATAGTGCTAATAAAGCAAAACAGGAGAAAAATAAGAGTGAAAATCAGATTGTGGCAAAAGAATTTGAGCAACAAATGAAGCCTAATACTAAACCATCTACTGTTGCTTCTAAAATTAAATTGAAAAGTGCATGTTTACTTGCCACCAAATCTGATATTGATGAGCTAGATTTTAGCAAATCTGTTTGCTATGCTTTTGTGTGCAAAGAGGCATTATTTTCATTCGAGGACGTGCCTTCCTCTTTGCCCCCTGCTGTCACTAAGATTTTGCAAGAGTTCGCTGAGGTCTTTCCACAAGACGTGCCACCGGGATTACCACCTATTCGAGGGATTGAGCATCAAATTGACTTAATTCCCGGTGCATCGCTACCCAAGCGTGCACCATACCGTACCAATCCAGAGGAGACGAAGGAGATTATGCGTCAAGTACAGGAGCTTCTCGACAAAGGTTATATACGCGAATCCCTTAGTCCTTGTGTTGTTCCTATTATTCTAGTGCCTAAAAAGGATGGTACGTCGCGTATGTGTGTTGATTGTAGAGGCATTAATAATATTACTATTCGTTATTGTCATCCTATTCCTAGGCTAGATGATATGCTTGATGAATTGAGTGGCTCTACAATATTCTCCAAAGTTGATTTGCGTAGTGGATACCATCAAATTCGTATGAAATTGGGAGATGAATGGAAAACAACATTTAAAACTAAGTTTGGTTTATATGAGTGGTTAGTCATGCCTTTTGGGTTAACTAATGCTGATAGAGGCAAAGGTGTCCCGTCTTTCGATGAGATGTTGGTTTTCGCTTTGGAGGAAGTCGACTTTGACAATCCGACTACGAACGTGCGAGGACGTCGCGCCTTAGCAATCGCTACACCAACTCCGAGAGGTTATTGACCACGCCGGAGCACGATCAACCTGACCACGAGGGTCTGTTTCCTGCGAGCAAACGAAGAATAAGCAAGAAACTGAGATTGCAATCTGGATATTGCGAATATAAGATGAAAGCTTTATTGATCAAGGTGGGGTTCTGGCGCCTTTGTCCAGTCGTTGAACACAAACGGCACGCTGCGAAGTTGCAGCTATGGCGAACTTTTAATCTAAACAAAACCCAAAGTCTAAACGGTGCCCTAAGGGCTGTATATATGGAGGAGGAGGGGGAATTTCGAGGCCCTTGGTGGAGGGTCCAAATCAACCCTATCTCTTGTTTCCCCACACACGGACTCTAAAATAGCCTATACTTGTGTATTTCGAAATTACAAGGGCCTGACCCAATAATATGGTGACGCAGCACCTAGAATAGCCTCGGGACGAAATTTATGAAGTAGCATCTTGTATATTTCGTCCAACGCTTCATGCACCCATTATGGTGGCTTCAAAGTCCTGAAATCATCACTTGTAACTCCGTTCTTGTTCCCCTTGCGCATGGCATCATCTCCATGCTTGTTCTTGCTCAATGTCCATCCTTCTCCAAGCTAGGCCCTTCATTTGTAAGCAAAACAAATGTATCCAATTTAGGCAGCATCATATTCTCATGAACATTAGAATCATTACCAAGAAACGAAAGTACCTGATAATTTAATTGGCGTGCGCGAGCTCTAGTAATTGGTCCAGTATATGTAGCAGTAGGGGCTGTGGGTGTAACAATGGTATTGATGTCCTCATCATCCTCCCTTCTTGAAATGAAGTCGCCCTCGACGAAGCTCATCTTCCTCACCCAAATAAGGCTTCAATCTGCAATGTTAAAAGTGGGACTAACCCCAAAATCTGCAGCAGCTCAAGTTTATATGCATTATCATTTATTTTCTCCAACACCTTAAAGGGACCATCAGCACGTGGCATTAGCTTTGATTTGCGCAAATCAGGAAATCTATCCTTACGCAAATGTAACCAAACAAGATCTCTAGGTGCAAACACAACATGTTTTCTACCCTTATCTCCAGCAAGTTTATATTTAGCATTCATACGCTCAATGTTTTCCTTAGTTAACTCATGCATTTTTAAAATCCATTCAGCACGTTGTTTAGCATCAAAATTAACCTTCTCCGAAGATGGAAGAGGCAACAAATCAATAGGTGCATGAGGTAGGAAACCATACACAACTTCAAAAGGGCACGTCTTAGTAGTAGAATGCAATGAACGATTATAAGCAAATTCAATATGAGGCAATTATTCCTCCCACATTTTCTTATTATTCTTCAAAACAACCCTAAGCATAGTAGACAATGTTCTATTGACTACTTCAGTTTGTCCATCAGTTTGGGGGTGACAAGTAGTACTAAAAAGCAGTTTAGTCCCCAACTTAGCCCATAAACATCAACAAAAGTGGCTAAGAAATTTAGTATCACGATCTGAAACAATAGTATTTGGCACACCATGCAAGCGAATAATTTCACGAAAGAACAAATCAGCAACATTAACAACATCATTGCTTTTATAACATGGTATAAAGTGTGCCATTTTCGAGAATCTATCCACGACAACAAATATGCTATCCCTCCCCTTCTTTCTTCTAGGTAAACCTAAAACAAAGTCCATAGATATATCCTTCCAAGGAACACTAGGTACAGGCAAAGGCATATATAAACCATGAGGATTGAGTCGTGACTTAGCTTTTTGACATGTAGTGCAGCGAGCAACAAAACGCTCAACATCCCGTCTCATCTTTGGCCAAAAGAAATGTGTAGCAAGTACATCCTCCGTCTTCTTCACGCCAAAGTGTCCCATTAGTCCTCCTCCATGCGCCTCCTGCAACAACAAAAGACGAACGGAGCTAGCTGGAATGCATAGCTTGTTAGCACGAACACAAATCCATCATTAACGATTTAACTGGTTCCACGTTCTTCCTTCTTTACAATTCTGCAAGACATCTTTAAAATCAGCATCATGCACATATTGATCTTTGATGGTCTCCAAACCAAATATTTTGAAGTCAAGTTGTGAAAGCATAGTATAGCGACGAGATAATGCATCAGCAATAACATTTTCTTTACCCTTCTTGTGTTTAATGACATAAGGGAAAGTCTCAATGAATTCAACCCATTTAGCATGTCTACGATTCAGTTTAGCTTGACTTTTAATATGTTTCAAAGATTCATGATCAGAATGTATAACAAATTCTTTGGGCCATAAATAATGTTGCCATGTTTCTAAAGTCCGAACAAGAGCATATAATTCTTTATCATAAGTAGAATAATTCAGACTAGGCCCACTCAATTTTTCAGAAAAGTATGCAATAGGTTTGCCATCTTGTAATAACACACCTCCTAATCCAATTCCACTAGCATCACATTCAAGCTCAAAAATCTTATTAAAATCAGGAAGTTGGAGTAAAGGAGCATGTGTCAACTTATCTTTCAATACCGTGAAGGCTTCTTCCTGTGTGGTACCCCAAACAAAAGACACATCCTTCTTTGTAAGCTCGTTGAGAGGTGCAGCAATGGTGCTGAAATCTCTCACAAAACGCCTATAGAAACCAGCGAGGCCAAGAAAACTCCTCACTTGTGTGACCGTTTTGGGGTGCGGCCAACTCTCAATAGCTTCAATCTTGCCTTTGTCAACTTCAATTCCCTGTGGAGTAACAACATAGCCAAGAAAAGATACTCGGTCGGTGCAAAAGGTGCACTTCCCAAGGTTACCAAACAAACGTGCATCACATAGAGCAATAAAAACAGCACGTAAATGTTCCAAATGTTCCTCCAAAGATCTGCTATAAATCAATATGTCATCAAAGTAAACTACCACAAATCGTCCAATGAAAGCACGTAAAACTTCGTTCATTAATCTCATGAAAGTACTAGGTGCATTAGTTAACCCAAAAGGCATGACTAACCACTCATATAACCCAAACTTAGTTTTAAATGCTGTTTTCCATTCATCTCCCAATTTCATACGAATTTGATGGTATCCACTCATAAATCAACTTTGGAGAATATTGTAGAGCCACTCAATTCATCAAGCATATCATCTAGCCTAGGAATAGGATGACGATAACGAATAGTAATATTATTAATGCCTCTACAATCAACACACATACGTGATGTACCATCCTTTTTCGGCACTAGAATAATAGGAACAGCACAAGGACTAAGGGATTCGCGTATATAACCTTTGTCGAGCAGCTCCATACTTGACGATAATCTCCTTCGTCTCCTCTGGATTGGTACGGTATGGTGCATGGTTGGGTAATGATGCACCGGGAATTAAGTCAATCTGATGCTCAATCCCTCGAATGGGAGGTAATCCCGGTGGCACGTCTTGTGGAAAGACGTCGTGAACACCGCAAAATGTTAGTGACAGCGGAGGCAAAGAGGAAGGCACGTCCTCGAATGAAAATAATGCCTCTTTGCACACAAAAGCATAGCAAACAGAATTGCTGAAATCTAGCTCATCAATATCAGATTTAGTGGCAAGTAAACATGCACTTTTCAATTTAATTTCAGAAACAACACTAGATGGTTTACTATTAGGCTTCATTTGTTGCTCAAATTCGTTTGCCACAATCTGATTTTCACTCTTATTTTTATCCTGTTTTGCTTTATTAGCTCGACTAATATCATCTTTCAAAATGGAATCAGGAGTCATAGGAAGTAAAGTAATATTTTTATCCTTATGAACAAGAGTATACTGATTGTTTCTACCATGGTGTACAGAATTTTTATCACATTGCCATGGTCGACCAAGTAATAAGGAACATGCTTGCATAGGTACCACATCACAATAGACATAATCAGCATATGTAGAGATACTAAAATGCACACGAATAATACGTGTTACCTTAACCTTGCCGCTGTTGTTGAACCATTGGATGTAGTAAGGATGTGGATGTGGTCTTGTGGTGAGAGATAACTTCTCCACCATCTCCATGCTAGCCAAGTTGTTGCAGCTCCCTCCATCTATGATGACGCGAATAGAACGTTCCTTCACAACTCCCTTTGTATGGAACAAATTATGCCTCTGATTTTGCTCAGCTTGTGTAACCTGCACACTCAAAACACGTTGAGCAACTAAACATTCATACCTATCAAGCATCTTGACAGCCATGTATTGCGTCTCATGATCGTAATCATCTCCACCGTGTTCTTCATGTGTAATAAGAGCCAAAGTCTCTTCATCATAGTCACTAGCGGACTCATAACCACCATCCTCGGTAGCAATCATCACACGCTGAGATTGGCATTCTCTCATAAAATGTCCTCTTCCCTTACAACGACGACAAATAATATCACTTTGTGTGCCTGTTGACGCCATGGAAGAAGAAAAGCTCTGTAGGACCAGCAGGTGTGCTCTTGGCAGATAGTGGTGGTTGTGCCTGCTTTCTTGTATCATGGTTGGAGGTGGCAGCCGACGGAGGTGCCGGTGTAGTAGAACGTGTGGAAGTAGATGATGCACGTGGTGTGATGTAGGGCGGAACCCTACATGGACGATCTTTCACGTTGGAGCGGATCCTACGGGGAATCACGACAAACACGCGGAAGAACAAGAGGGAATCATGGGGAAAACGAGAGAGAATTCACTCAACCGACAAGAAACCAATCACACAAGTGCTAGATTATCGATCACATAGAGTGGCACAAGATTCAAGGACAACAAAGGTAAGGATACACGAGTAGCCGTTCTTCTCCGAGAGGAGGTCTTGATGGGGTCCACCCTAGTAGGGGGTCTTGAATCCGCTTGGGGGATCTTCTCCGTATAGGTCCTGATCTCCGAGGAGAAGTAGCCAAGTGGATGAGCAAAGGCTCTCACACCAAAATATGAGCTAATCCAAAGCTAACCCTAGAAAGAGGAAAGGGAACAAGTATATATAGTCTCGGGGCGAAGGGGTACAAGGGACAAGGCCCTGAGGCACTGCGCGCAGGCAGGGGAGGCCAGACGTCCGGGCGTCGGGCCGGATGTCCGGGCCTTCGCGAGGCGCCGGATGTCCGGGCCATCAGCCCGGATGTCCGGGCTGGGGTGACCGTTTCAGCAGAACCGGGAGAGGGGCGCCGGATTTCCGGGCTGGGAGCCGGATATCCGGGCTGGGGGCCGGATGTCCGGGCTTGGACGCCGGATGTCCGGGCCCTGGGTACTTGGGCAGGTTGGCTGAGGGTGATGTAGAAACTCCAGGGGCCGGATGTCCGGGGTCATGGCCGGATGTCCGGGGCCTGGAAGGTGATTTC
Source organism: Aegilops longissima (assembly GCA_021605205.1). Taxonomy (NCBI): domain Eukaryota; kingdom Viridiplantae; phylum Streptophyta; class Magnoliopsida; order Poales; family Poaceae; genus Aegilops; species Aegilops longissima. The sequence goes on along the minus strand of JAHIAM010001932.1, from coordinate 16,187 downwards.
GCTCGTTTCCGTTGGTTCTCTTCATCCATGGACTTGGCGGCTTGTCCATCTTCATGTGCATCGTCGGGAGGTTCCCCTTGACACCTAATCATGCATAGCATATCGGACTTAGGTGGTAGCCATGTCTCGAGTGGATCATATGTGATATCAATAAGGAAAGAGGTCACCTCGTTCTCGAGAGCTCTAGCTCTAGCTCGTGTCATGGGTCCTCTTGGCTCTTGATGAGACGGTTGTATGTCCATGGGGATGATCGTGGGATGCTCCGCATCATCTCCCCCCCCCCCTTGGGAGAGATCCGACCTCGGATCAAAAGCTTCATCTCCATGGAATGGTGCGAGGTCCTTGACGTTGAAGATGTCGCTCACGTTGTATTTGTCTCGAGGTAGGTCGATCTTGTAGGCGTTTTAGTTGTAGCGTGCTAGCACCTTGAAAGGTCCATCGGCTCGAGGGAGAAGCTTGGACTTGCGTTCTTTGGGGAAGCGGTCCTTGCGAAGGTGTAGCCACACTAGATCACCAATGTTGAAGACGATGGGTTGCTTGTTGGCGTTGAGCTTGTTTGCTTGACGTTGTACTTGGCGCTCAATGGTGTGCCTTGTATCTTCGTGCATCCTCTTGATGTAGCTTGCTCGTTCACTTGCATCCATGTTGGTGCGCTCTTGGAGAGGAAGTGGTAGAATGTCCAATGGGGACAACGGGTTGAAACCGTAGACGACCTCGAAGGGGGACTTGCCGGTAGTTGAATGTCTTGCACGGTTGTAGGCGTAGTCGGCGATGGGTAGACATGCTTCCCATTCCTTGATGTTCTTCTTGATCAAGACACGAAGTAGAGTGGATAGTGTGCGGTTCGTCACCTCCGTTTGGCCGTCGGTTTGAGGATGGTATGCCGAGGAGAACAAGAGCTTGATTCGAGCTTGGCGCATAGGGTCTTCAAAAGTAACTCAAGAACTTGACGTCACGATCGGAGACGATTGTCTTTGGTACGCCATGGAGTCGCAAGATTTCCCTACAAAAGAGATTGGCAACATGTGAAGCATCGTCTATCTTGTTGCAAGGTATGAAATGTGCCATCTTAGAAAATCTATCCACAACAACAAAGACGGAATCCTTGCCATTTTGAGTCCTAGGCAAACCGAGTACAAAATCCATACTAATGTCTTCCCATGGTTGATATGGAATAGGGAGAGGCATGTAAAGGCCATGAGATTGAGCTTTAGACTTAGCTTTGCGACATGTATAGCATCGGTTGGTGAAGCGTGAGGCGTCATGAACATCTTGGGCCAAAAGTAGTTGTTGGAGGCGTGGCGAATGTCTTGTCGCGTCCAAAGTGTCCCATGAGTCCGCCTCCATGAGCCTCTTGCAAAAGGAGCAAACGAAGAGAAGACTCGGAATGCAAAGTTTGTTAGCTCTCATAAGATAACCATCCTTGATGTAATATTGTTCCCAAGACGTGTCGTCAAGCACTTAGCATAAGGAGAAGCAAAAGATGGATCATGCTCATACAAGTCTTTTATATGCTCAAAACCAATAACATTCAATTCAAGTTGAGTGACAAGCATGGATATGCGTGAAAGCGCGTCGGCAACTACATTTTCTTTACCCTTAATGTACTTTATCACATAAGGAAAAGATTCAATGAATTCACTCCATTTTGCATGACGCTTGTTCAATTTAGTTTGACCTTTGAGGTACTTAAGCATTTCATGATCGGTGTGGATGACAAACTCATGAGGTCTAAGGTAATGTTCCCAAACATGTAGCACATGCACTAAAGCATACAATTATTTGTCGTAGATGGGATAATTAAGTTGAGCACCGGAGAGTTTTTCACTAAAATATGCAATGGCTCGTTTTTCTTGCATCAAAACTCCGCCAATTCCGGTACCACTTGCATCACAATGAACCTCAAAAGTTTTGTCAAAATTGGGCAAAGCAAGAATCGGAGCATGTGTAAGCAAAGACTTGAGCTCATCAAAAGCGGTTGATTGCAAAGTTCCCCAAACAAAGGAAGTATTCTTCTTGCTCAAAGCATGCAAAGGAGCGGCAATTGTACTAAAATCTTTCACAAAACGACGATAGAAACCCGCAAGACCAAGAAAACTTCGCACTTGTTGCAAATTGGTGGGTTGGGGCCAAGTTTTGATTGCTTCAATTTTAGATTCATCAACATGGACACCCTTTGAGGAAACAACAAAACCCAAGAAAACCACTTTGTCAACTCCAAAAGTGCATTTTTTCAAGTTTGCATAAAGGCTTTCCTTGCGAAGAGTTTGCAACACAGATTTTACATGATTGATGTGCTCTTTCATGGTTTTGCTAAACACAAGAATATCATCAAAGTAAACCACAACAAAGACTCCAATATAAGGACGAAGCACATGATGCATAAGGCGCACAAAAGTACCGGAGCTTCGAAAGACCCATAGGCATCACTAACCATTCATATAAACCAAATTTGGTTTTGAAAGCAGTTTTCCATTCATCACCCTCTTGTATGCGGATTTGATAATAGCCACTTTTAAGATCAATTTTTGAGAAAAAGTTGGCTCCACTAAGTTCATCAAGCATGTCATCTAAGCGAGGAATGGGATGTCTATATCGAACGGTAATAGCATTGATAGGTCTACAATTGGAACACAAGCGGAAACTTCCATCGGGCTTAGGCACAAGAATAACGGGAACGGCACAAGGGCTTAAGCTTTCACGTACATGACCGTTGTCGATTAGTTGTTGTACTTGCCGTTGAATCTCCTTGGTTTCTTCCGGATTGACTCGGTATGGAGCTTTGTTTGGTAGCGGCGCTCCGGGAATGAGGTCGATTCGATGCTCAATGCCTCGAAGAGGAGGTAGACCCAGAGGTAGCTCATCGGGGAAAACATCTTGAAATTCCTGCAAAAGAGATTGAAACACCAAAGGTAGCTCGTGAATGTTGTTAGTTTTTGGTTCTCCATCCTTGCACACAAGGACAAAGTGCATCACGGTAGATGGGTTCTCACACACTTCTCTCATCTCACTTTTGGTGGCAAATAGAATGAGGTTTTTCTCTCTAGGCGAAGAGTCGCTCAAATTTGGCTTGTGGCTCTCACTCACTTTTGGGTGGGTCACTTTCTCACTCTTGTCTCTATGATTGGTGGCTTGTTTGTCGGCTATCACATGGCTAGGAGACATAGGTCGTAGCACATATTCTTTCCCCTTCATCTTGAAGCTATAGTGATTGGTGCGCCCATTGTGGACGACACCACGGTCGAATTGCCATGGTCGTCCTAGAAGTAGGTGGCAAACGGTCATTGGGACCACATCACATTCCAACGTGTCTTCATAAGCACCAATTTTGAAGGAGACTTGGACCGTATGCTCGACTCGTATAGTGCCGGAGTCACTTGGCCATTGAACCTTGTAGGGGTGCGGGTGCTTCCTCATGACCAATTGGAGCTTGGAGCATAGTTCTTCACTAGCCAAGTTGTGGCAACTACCTCCATCGATGATGACCTTGATGGACCGTCCATTGATGCCGGCTTTTGTGTGGAAGATGTGGCATCGTTGGTCTTCTTCTTGTTGATGTTGAAGAGTCAAGACCTTGGAGATAACGAGAGCGGGGCTTGAATCCTCATCACAAAAGACTTGATCATCTTCGTCTTCGTTTACTTGCCGGTGCATGGCCACTTGCTCAAGAGCTTCCATCTCCTCTTCACTCATGGAGTCATATGTGCCATCGTCGTTGAGGATCATGGTGCGCTTGTTGGTGCATTCGTATGACTTGTGGCCTCGGCCGCCGCAAGTGAAACACTTGAAGGAGCTTGTCTTGATGGTCTCATCGGTCGGAGTAGAGGATGAAGCACGCGGCTTGAGGTTGCTTGTACTAGGAGGAGGACGACTTGAACTTGTCGATATCTTCTTGTAACTTGACTTGTCGTCGTTTCTTGAAGAAAGCTTGGTTGATGTAGATGTTGGAGGAGTCGTTGAAGCTTGTTTGTTGGAGAAGCCGTAGGTCTTGGATGAGTACTTGGCGTACTTGAAGTCATCTTGCACTTGGCGTTCCGCCTTTGTAGCTTGATGCACGAGCTCAATGAGGGATGAGTATGGTTGGAAGTCGGCGATCTTCTTGATGGGATGATTGAGTCCATTCTAGAAACGTGCCATAGTTTGCTCATCATCTTCCTTGACATTGGCTCGAATCATGGCTATCTCCATTTCCTTGTAGTATTCTTCAACACTCTTTGTTCCTTGCTTGAGTAGTTGGAGTTTCTTGAAGAGGTCGCGGTTGTAGTAGGTTGGCACAAAACGTGCTCGCATGACATCCTTCATTTGAGCCCAAGTGGTGATTGGGGGTTCGCCTCTTGCTTGTCATCACTCAATGATTTGTTCCCACCATATGAGCACATAGTCTTGGAACTCAAGTGATGCCATAGCGATTTTCTTCGCTTCATCGTAGTTGTGCAAGCGGAAGATTTTGTCAACCTTCAACGCCCATGAGAGGTAGTCTTCGGGGTCATTGCTTCCATTGAACTTGGGCATGGTGAATTTTAGCTTGCCGTAGCGTTGCTCTTCATTGTGTTGTTGGCGATGTTGATGATGACGTCCTTGACGTGGAATGTACTCGTCTTCATGTTGCTCTTGACGCGGAGGAAGACCATGATCAACTTGCTCTTGTTGAACTTGAGGTTGAGGTGGAGCTTGACGAGCTTGTGGAGGAGCTTGAGGAACTTGACGTTGTACATGAGGTTGGTAGTTCCTCTCTTGGATTTCTTCTCGAAGGGCTTCCTCTTGATTGCACCGTTTGCGATTGCGATTGGCGATTGCTCTACTTGATTCTTGAAGGGCACGTTGCGCCTCAAGAGCTTGCGCTTCACGTTGTTGTTGTTGAAGACGTTGAGCCTTGGCGTCTTGTTCGTCTTGGTGAAGACGTGCTCGTTCTTCCTCTTGTTGGCGACGAAGACGTTGTCGTTCTTGAGCTTGAGCAAAAGCCTCATGGTTTGATTGAGGACGAGGAACTTGATCATCAACTTGCTCTTGTGAATGCTTGTCATGTAGCGGGTTGCGAGATGCATGACGGTCTTGACGAGCGGCACGACGAAGAGTGTTCGAAGTAGGTGTACTTGAGTCGTAGAAGGTGTCGTCGGAGTGTCGACTCGAGCGGCTCCGTCTTGATGATGAAGAAGTTGAATGATGCCGGTTTCTCATCAAAGTGCGGATCTCGTCCATTCTTGCATCATTCTCTTGCTTGTGAGCCTCGAACTTGTTGTCGAAGTAGTCTCTTGTACGTTGCTCGGAGAGTCGCAAGTCGGTGGCGAGGTTGTCGATGCGGTCGCTCATTGCTTGTTGTTCTTGGTGCAACGCTCGTTGTGCACCAAAGAGGTGGCTCTTGGTGACGTATGAAGTCATGTCGTCGTCTTGCTCGATGAAGAGTGGGTTGGTAGAAGAACTTGGCCTATCCATCATTCCAAGCAAGATGTGAGTGGTAGAACGGAAAAGAACTTATACCAATGTACCTTTGACCGATGTTGAAAATGAATCAAGTTCACTCAAATGCGGACAATGAAATAGCACTCTTGGTACCGATTCTTGTCGGTTCTCACACCTACACAAATAAAATCTTATGGTGGAGCTCGGTTAGGATGGTGGCACAAAATTTGATGCAATTGTACGTGAGACTCAATAAAGTTGGAAATGATTCACAAATTTGCAAATGCAACAAGTAGACCAATAGCAAGATATGTTACACGGAAACACACGCGCAAATAGATAATATGGGGTTATGCAACCAAGGATGAGCCAAAATGTGGAATTCACCAAGATGCTCTTGTTGCACAACACTAGAGAGACGCTAGCACGATTGCACAATAGGCGGATACGAACTTGTGCACAACCTACTAAGCAAAAATGCAACGACTTCTATCCCAAGTATGCTATATGTATGGTGTTTCCATGTGTTGATCCAAGATGATCAAGTATGACAATCTTAATGTTTTATGATGCAATGGTTCTTGCTCATAAGCTCTTTGCTTATCTTTCTCTCTTTGCTTAAAAGCTTGATTGGCTCTTTCTCTTTTGAGCTCTTTTCTCATGCAAATCTTCACGAACCAAGATAGCAATTGTGTATGCTATGACAACTTTGTGACACACAAGTTGATGCTAAGATATGCACCACTTTGGTATGGTATGTATGCTATGGAGTATGATCATTAATGTGCACAAGTCACGTTGCCGGCAATACTCAAAGGCTAGTCTCGATGGGTAAGCGACGCAACAGATGGGCTGATAGAGGCAAAGGTGTCCCGATGTTTCGATGAGATGGTGGCTATCGTTTCTGTGGGAGTCGACCTTGACGATCCGACTACGATCGTGCGAGACGTCGCGCCTTAGCAATCGCTAAACCAACTTCCGAGGGTTATTGACCACGTCGGAGCACGATCAACCTGACCACGAGGGCCTGTTTCCTGCGAGCAAGCGAAGAACAAGCAAGAAACTGAGATTGCAATCTGGATATTGCGAATATAAGATGAAAGCTTTATTGATCAAGGTGGGGTTCTGTGGCGCCTTTGTGCGGTCGTTGAACACAAGCGAAATGCAGCGAAGTTGCAGCTATGGCGAACTTTTAATCTAAACAAAACCCAAGGTCTAAACGGTGCCCTAAGGGCTGTATATATGGAGGAAGAGGGGGAATTTCGTGGCCCTTAGTGGAGGGTCCAAATCAACCCTAACTCTTGTTTCCCACATACGGACTCTAAAACAGCCTATACTTAAGTATTTCGAAATTACATGGGCCTGGCCCACTAATAAGGTGACGCAGCACCTAGAATAGCCTCGAGACGACATTTATGAAGTAGCATCTTGTATATTTCGTCCAAGGCTTCATGCATCCATTATGGTGGCTTCAAAGTCCTGAAATCATCACTTGTAACTCCGTTCTTGTTCCCCTTAGCATGGCATTATCTCCATGCTTGTTCTTGCTCCAATGTCCATCCTTCTCCAAGCTAGGGCCTTCATTTGTAAGCAAAACAAATGTATCCAATTTAGGCAGATCATATTCTCATGAACATTAGAATCATTACCAAGAAACGAAAGTACCGATAATTTAATTGGCGTCTTGAGCTCTAGTAATTGGTCCAGATATGTAGCAAGAGGGGCTGTGGGTGTAACAATGGTATTGATGTCCTCATCATCCTCCCTTCTTGAAATGAAGTCGTCCTCGACGAAGCTCATATTCCTCACCCAAATAAGGCTTCAAATCTGCAATGTTAAAAGTGGGACTAACCCCAAAATCTGCAGCAGCTCAAGTTTATATGCATTATCATTTATTTTCTCTAACACCTTAAATGGACCATCAACCGTGGCATTAGCTTTGATTTGCGCAAATTAGGAAACCTATCCTTACGCAAATGTAACCAAACAAGATCTCCGGTGCAAAGACAACATGTTTTCTACCCTTATCTCCAGAAGTTTATATTTAGCATTCATACGCTCAATGTTTTCCTTAGTTATCTCATGCATTTTAAAATCAATTCAGCACGTTCTTTAGCATCAAAATTAACCTTCTCCGAAGATGGAAGAGGCAACAAATCAATAGGTGCACGAGGTAGGAAGCCATACACAATTTCAAAGGGCACATCTTAGTAGTAGAATGCAATGAGCGATTATAAGCAAATTCAATATGAGGCAAGCATTCTTCCCACATTTTCTTATTATTCTTCAAAACAGCCCTAAGCATAGTAGACAATGTTCTATTGACTACTTCAGTTTATCCATCGGTTTGGGGGTGACAAGTAGTACTAAAAGCAGTTTAGTCCCCAACTTAGCCCATAAACATCTCCAAAAGTGGCTAAGAAATTTAGTATCACGATCTGAAACAATAGTATTTGGCACACCATGCAAGCGAATAATTTCACGAAAGAACAAATCAGCAACATTAACGAGATCATCGCTTTTATGACATGGTATAAAGTGTGCCATTTTCGAGAATCTATCCACGACAACAAATATGCTATCCTCCCTTCTTTGTTCGAGGTAAACCTAAAACAAAGTCCATAGATATATCCTCCCAAGGAACACTAGGCACAGCAAAGGCATATATAAACCATGAGGATTGAGTCGTGACTTAGCTTTTTGACATGTAGTGCAGCGAGCAACAAAACGCTCAACATCCCGTCTCATCTTTGGCCAAAAGAAATGTGTAGCAATTATATCCTCCGTCTTCTTGGCGCCAAAGTGTCCCATTAATCCTCCTCCATGCGCCTCCTGCAACAACATAATCTGAACAGAGCTAGCAGGAATGCATAGCTTGTTAGCACGAACACAAAACCATCATTAATAACGAACTTGTTCCATGTTCTTCCTTCTTTACAATTCTGCATTACATCTTTAAAATCAGCATCATGCACATATTGATCTTTGATGGTCTCCAAACCAAATATTTTGAAGTCAAGTTGTAAAAGCATAGTATAGCTGACGAGACAAAGCATCAAGAATAACATTTTCTTTACCCTTCTTGTGTTTAATGACATAAGGGAAAGTCTCAATGAATTCAACCCATTTAGCATGTCTACGATTCAGTTTAGCTTGACTTTTAATATGTTTCAAAGATTCATGATCAGAATGTATAACAAATTCTTTGGGCCATAAATAATGTTGCCATGTCTCTAAAGTCCGAACAAGAGCATATAATTCTTTGTCATAAGTAGAATAGTTCAGAAGCAATGGTGGTAGATGGCAAGGCGATGATGATGGTGCGGCAGCGGCGTGACAACTTATGACCAGAACTCGAAACTCTAAAAGACTAGACTCTAAGACCAGCAACTTGACACGACGATGCAACCGCAAATTCAACAAAGCAAAAACCCTAAAAAGATTATGCAAAGGCTCAGATTGGTTCGGATATGATGAACTAACCCTAATTTTTTTGTGGCTTTTTCGTGGACAATAGGTATGAAGAACAGACTCGATCTAAACTACGAAAAACTGGAAAATCTCACCGAGCAACCTGGAAATCTGATACCACTTGATAGAGGCAAAGGTGTCCCGATGTTTCGATGAGATGGTGGCTATCGTTTCTGTGGGAGTCGACCTTGACGATCCGACTACGATCGTGCGAGGCGTCGCGCCTTAGCAATCGCTAAACCAACTTCCGAGGGTTATTGACCACGCCGGAGCACGATCAACCTGACCACGAGGGCCTGTTTCCTGCGAGCAAACGAAGAACAAGCAAGAAACTGAGATTGCAATCTGGATATTGCGAATACAAGATGAAAGCTTTATTGATCAAGGTGGGGTTCTGGCGCCTTTGTCTAGTCGTTGAACACAAACGAAATGCAGCGAAGTTGCAGCTATGGCGAACTTTTAATCTAAACAAAACCCAAGGTCTAAACGGTGCCCTAAGGGCTGTATATATGGAGGAAGAGGGGGAATTTCGTGGCCCTTGGTGGAGGGTCCAAATCAACCCTAACTCTTGTTTCCCCACACATACGGACTCTAAAACAGCCTATACTTAAGTATTTCGAAATTACATGGGCCTGGCCCACTAGTAAGGTGACGCAGCACCTAGAATAGCCTCGGGACGACATTTATGAAGTAGCATCTTGTATATTTCGTCCAAGGCTTCATGCATCCATTATGGTGGCTTCAAAGTCCTGAAATCATCACTTGTAACTCCGTTCTTGTTCCCCTGCGCATGGCATTATCTCCATGCTTGTTCTTGCTCAATGTCCATCCTTCTCCAAGCTAGGGCCTTCATTTGTAAGCAAAACAAATGTATCCAATTTAGGCAGCATCATATTCTCATGAACATTAGAATCATTACCAAGAAACGAAAGTACCGATAATTTAATTGGCGTCATGCGAGCTCTAGTAATTGGTCCGAAGATATGTAGCGATAGGGGCTGTGGGTGTAACAATGGTATTGATGTCCTCATCATGGGCTATGATGGTTATCAATGCAATTGCAAGTAATGACAAAGGTGTCGACGATGTTACCGTCCTTGGCGAAGATGGCGGTGGTGATGTTGATGTTGAACCGTACCTAGATAGCGAAACACAAAGGATCTGGAAAACCCAACTCAAATTCTCAAGTCAAAATTTGGCAATGTTGCCGAATTGGTAGTGGGAGAGGCTATGGTGGAGTTATCTGGAAATGGTGGAGGTAAGTGGAAGTGTATGTGGGCACGGACAAAATTTAGCGAAGGTTAGGCGGTGATCGGGGTGGTGGAAGGGCTTGTTGCTATCGGGGGCGGAAATCCGGGCTAGAAGCCGGATGTCAAGGCGCCGATGTCCGGGCTGATCGGGCGGATGTCCAGGGCTCTTTCGAGCGGATGTCGAGCTCGAAGAACACCGAGGAGAGGTCAAATCGGATCAAAATTTGGGCGATTTGTGGATGGAAATTGTGGAAAAGATGGGGGAATGATAGATCTACCTGCAACACACGAAATCCACGGATCAAATCAACAAAACTTCATCACACAAACAAATCACAAAAAATTTGGGGCTATTTTGTGGGAAAATTTTGAATTAGGACAAAAACAACAAAATCAAGCTAGAAAAAAGAGGGTAGGGGCTCCAATAGCGTGATCAGCGTGGCTCATGATACCATAGATGATGTGGGGCGGAACCATCGTGGGCGATCTTTCACGTTGGAGCGGATCCTCACGTGGACATCCGCCTCCGCCCCTACTCCACGTGGGGTTCCGCCCTACATCATCTATGGTATCATGAGCCACGTTGATCACGTTATTGGAGCCCCTACCCCTCTTTTTCTAGCTTGATTTTGTTGTTTTTGTCCTAATTCCGAAAATTTCCCCACAAAAATAGCCCCAAATTTTTTGTGATTTGTTTGTGTGATGAAGTTTTGTTGGATTTGATCCGTGGATTTCGTGTGTTGCGTAGATCTATCATTCCCCATCTTTTCCACAATTTCCATCCACAAAATCGCCCAATTTTGATCCCATTTGACCTCTCCTCGGGTGTTCTTGAGCCGGACATCCGGCCCGAGCAGCCCGGACATCCGGCAGCCCGGACATCCGGCCCGATCAGCCCGGACATCCGGCGCCCCGGACATCCGGCTTCTAGCCCGGATTTCCGGCCCCTGATAGCAACAAGCCCTTCCACCACCCCGATCACCGCCTAACCTTCGCCAAATTTTGTCCCGTGCCCACATACACTTCCACTTACCTCCACCATTTCCGCATAACTCCACCATAGCCTCTCCCACTACCAATTCCGACAACGTTGCCAAATTTTGACTTGAGAATTTGAGTTGGGGTTTTCCGTATCCTTTTGTGTTTCGGCTATCTAGGTACGGTTCAACATCAACATCACCACCGCTCATCTTCGCCAAGGACGGTAACATCGTCGACACCTTTACCATTACTTGCAATTGCGTTGATAACCATCATAACCCATCTTTTGCGTCGCTTACCCATCGAGACTAGCCATTGAGTACTGCCGGCAACGTGACTTGTGCACATTAGTGATCATACTCCATAGCATACCTACCATACCAAAGTGGTGCATATCTTAGCATCAACTTGTGTGTCACAAAGTTGTCATCGCATACACAATTGCTATCTTGGTTCGTGAAGTTTTGCATGAGAAAAGAGCTCAAAAGAGAAAGAGCCAATCAAGCTTTTAAGCAAAGAGAGAAAGATAAGCAAAGAGCTTATGAGCAAGAACCATAGCATCATAAAACATTAAGATTGTCATACTTGATCATCTTGGATCAACACATCAAACACCATACATATAACATACTTGGGATAGAAGTCGTTGCATTTTTCTTAGTAGGTTGTGCACAAGTTCAGATCCGCCTATTGTGCAATCGTGCTAGCGTCTCTCTAGTGTTGTGCAACAAGAGCATCTTGGTGAATTCCACATTTTGGCTCATCCTTGGTTGCATAACCCCATATTATCTATTAGGCGTGTGTTTCCGTGTACCATATCTTGCTATTGGTCTACTTGTTGCATTTGCAAATTTGTGAATCATTTCCAACTTTATTGAGTCTCACTTACAATTGCATCAAATTTTGTGCCACATCCTAACTGAGCTCCACCATAAGCTTTTATTTGTGTAGGTGTGAGAACCGACAAGAATCGGTACCAAGAGTGCTATTTCATTGTCCGCATTTGAGTGAACTTGATTCATTTTCAACATCGGTCAAAGGTACATTGGTATAAGTTCTTTCCGTTCTACCACTCACATCTTGCTTGGAATGATGGATAGGCCAAGTTCTTCTACCAACCCACTCTTCATCGAGCAAGACGACGACATGACTTCATACTCCCCAAGAACCACCCCTCCGGTGCACAACGAAGCGTTGCACCAAGAACAACAAGCAATGAGCGACCGCATCGACAACCTCGCCACCGACTTGCGACTCTCCGAGCAACGTACAAGAGACTACTTCGACAACAAGTTCGAGGCTCACAAGCAAGAGAATGATGCAAGAATGGATGAGATCCGCACATTGATGAGAAACCGGCATCATTCCACTTCTTCATCATCAAGACGGAGCCGCTCGAGTCGACACTCCGAGGACACCTTCTACGACTCAAGTACACCTACTTCGAACACTCTTCGTCGTGCCGCTCGTCAAGACCGTCATGCATCTCGCAACCCGCTACATGACAAGCATTCACAAGAGCAAGTTGATGATCAAGTTCCTCGTCCTCAATCAAACCATGAGGCTTTTGCTCAAGCTCAAGAACGACAACGTATTCGTCACCAACAAGAGGAAGAACGAGCACGTCTTCACCAAGACGAACAAGACGCCAAGGCTCAACGTCTTCAACAACAACAACGTGAAGCGCAAGCTCTTGAGGCGCAACGTGCCTTCAAGAATCAAGTAGAGCAATCGCCAATCGCAATCGCGAACGGCGCAATCAAGAGGAAGCCCTTCGAGAAGAAATCCAAGAGCGGAACTACCAACCTCATGTACAACGTCAAGTTCCTCAAGCTCCTCCACAAGCTCGTCAAGCTCCACCTCAACCTCAAGTTCAACAAGAGCAAGTTGATCATGGTCTTCCTCCGCGCCAAGAGCAACATGAAGACGAGTACATTCCACGTCAAGGACGTCATCATCAACATCGCCAACAACACAATGAAGAGCAACGCTACGGCAAGCTAAAATTCACCATGCCCAAGTTCAATGGAAGCAATGACCCCAAAGACTACCTCTCATGGGCATTGAAGGTTGACAAAATCTTCCGCTTGCACAACTACGATGAAGCGAATAAAATAGCTATGGCATCACTTGAGTTCCAAGATTATGTGCTCATATGGTGGGAACAAATCATTGAGCGACGACAAGCAAGGGGTGAACCTCCAATCACCACTTGGGCTCAAATGAAGGATGTCATGCGAGCACGTTTTGATGAGGACATGACTACCTTGGATGAGACCAAAAATATTGCATACATGCATATTTCTCAGGTGATTTCTAGTGCAAACTATTCAATAATATATTTATGTTATCCAGAACAAAAATACTTCACATACTTTTGTGTTTTGTCTAATTGCAGGTGTATGGGACATTTGTACAATCCACATATGAAGATAAGGGAGAAAGAGATGTTTACCTGTTGTTCAAAAAGTTCTCTCACGTCACTTTTGGCCCAAGAGAAGATAGAGTCCAAGTCTCTCACGTTCTAGACTCAGATTCGGACTGCACAGACATACCTGACTCAAAATGTCTATAACTTTTTCATACGGACTCCAAATTGGTTGATTCTTTTTTTGTTGGAAAATAGATTTCGTGCATTTTCCAACCCAATTGGAATCACCTTAAAATCCGTCCGGAGCGTTGAGTTATAAACGAAACAATCTGATGCTGCAGCAGAATCCGAGTCAAACTACAAGTCCAAAGGTGTTACGTCACCTCCGCTTGGGCCCATTGGCCTTGTACGACCTAGGGTTAGTTTTTGGCTGCCTTGGGACGTCCTCCCACCTCATTGGCCGCCACCCCTTGCTCCTATATAAGTAGATCCATCTAGTAGCTTTTTCCTTGGGATTTGTTTAGTTAAAAGTTAGCCGTTGCAACTTCGTGTACTTTGTTTGTGTCCAACGACCAGACCAAGACCGCTTACGGATCCCCACCATTATCAATACTTCATATATATTCGCAATATTCAGATTGCTTTATCATATTCTTGCTTGTTCTTCGATTGCTTGCAGGAATAGACCTTCGTGGTCAGATTGATCGTGCTCCAGCGTGGTCAATAACCTCTCGAGTTGGTTTAGCGATTGCTAAGGCGCAACGTCGTGCACGCTTGTAGTCGGATCGTCAAAGTCGTCTCCACCAAATCGATAGTTATCATCTCATCGAAGATCGGGACACCTTTGCCTCTATCAAGTGGTATCAGTTTTCAGGTTGTTCGTGAGAATTTCCAATTATCCCTAGATTAGATTTATTTTCTGACCTATTGCCCAAGAAAAAGCCACAAAAAAGTTAGATCTATTCATCCTTTGTCCAAGCCAGTCTGAGCCTTTGCAGTTTTCTTTTCATTGTTTGCATTATTGAATTATCGGTTGCATCGTCGTGTCGAGTTGCTGGTCTTAGTGTCTAGTTCGTTTAGAGTTTCGAGTTCTGTTCACATTAGTCACGCCGCCGCTGCATCGTTATCCCTTCCGTTGATCACCATCCATCCATCAATTTCCACCACGTGCTACCCACCGTTCATTGTCATAACCATAGTTGAGATCGTTCACATCTTCGCCTGATCCAATCTGCATCTTATCCAGTTTGTCTTGGAAAGAGGGAGAAAAAAGATAGAGAAAAAAAAAGAGAGAAAAAAGGAAAAAAAAGAAAAGAGAGAGAAGAAAAAGAAAAAAAAGCGTGAGAAAAAAAAAGAGGAAAAAAAACCGGATCTATCTAGAATCAATCTCGTACCTGAATTCGGATTGGAATCTGTTTTGCGCACTGTTCAGTAAAACAGGTGTATCTTCCTCATACGAAGTCCGTTTTGACTCCGTGAGTACTCAAATTAAAGCTAGAGACGAGGCGCATCTAAATAGTTGCAGAAGCTAGTTCAATATTTGACACCTCAAAATCGGCTTCTAAATAGGTGTTTTTGCCCTCTGAAGTTCGTGAACACAGCTTGTTCCAATTTTTCAGGCCAGTTTTAGAATTCTTTGACTCCTCATATCAACTCGGAATTGAGTGATTCTTTTTGCATTGGAAAGCTTGAGTTAGTAGCATTCTTTGAAAGAATTTATCAGAAAATTGGCTCAAACTTTTCAAGAGGAAAGTTGGAGAGAGAGTTGTTGTATGTCCTGCTTGGCGCTTGTTTTTCATCATTATCTTCACTGCCGTTGTGATCTTCACTTATATCTTGCTGTCAAGAGCTACTTAGTATCCTTCATTGATGCTAGTTGTGCTATGTCGTGACCTCATTAGTGTTCTAGGCTCGCGTCTCTAGTCCGGTCTAGCCTAGGACCAGCACAGTACCGTCGTTGAGCGCTTATTCAACATTGCATATTTGAATTGATTATTGCTAATCTTTTGCTACCATATATAGCCAACCCAGCTCCACATATTTCTACACCGTATATGTACGCTCCCGGCAATCGCTTTACTCAATATTCGAGTTACTTGACACCGCTGGTTGCCGATCACCGCCGCTGCATGGTAAGAACTTGTAAGACATTGATATTTGCTTTACTGTGAGCGTTTTACCACCACATCCTAGTAGTTATAGGAACATTATTTTTGGATTTTGTTTCTTGTTCTACTAATCATGACAGGATCCAGAGTCAATTCATGGGCTTTGTCGATCGCGGAGACATGCCACCACCTATGCAAATACCACAACCGTCACGAGAGGTGCACAAACATCCAAATGCACATGATCAGGTTCATGTTTCTATACCACCATTTAATGGCCGTTTTAGACCTCCTTTATATATTGAATGGGAGTTAGACATAAATAATATATTTGCTTCCCATAATTTTGATAAACGTAAAAAAGTTATGGTTGCGGTTGGTTCTTTCACTGGTTATGCTCTAGTTTGGTGGAGTGAATATTGTCGGTTACACCCTGATTATGTACCTAATACTTGGGATGATTTAAAACATGTCATGAGAGATAGATTCGTCGATGTTTATTATACTCGTGGCATGATTAAAAACCGAACATTTAAAACAAGGTAGTGACACCGTAACAAAATATTATGATGATCTACAAACTACCTTGTTGCACTCATTTTTAGA